>PVJD01019144.1:0-12475 GCA_004026545.1 Mormoops blainvillei | reverse complement strand
GACTCTGCCCTGACCCAGTGGTGCTTAAGCCTGACTACTGAGTACAGAGCGTCAGCCACAGACCATAGATCCCTGCAAGGGGCAGGCAGAGTGGACTAGAGATGCCTGAAGAGAGACTAGGGACAAGACTGACAGAGTAGCCGCAGGGATCTTGGTGCTGAATCAACCCCCATAAGGCAGCAGCCACTGAACTCACACAGACCACACCCCTCTGAGCAGCAGCATCATGAGGGGAAACATTAGCCCCGACCACAGGAGGGATTCTGCCCCGTCCTATAGTGCTTAAGCCTGACTGCTGAGTGCAGAGTGACTAGATTAACAACTGAAGACGACAGCCACAGACAGTAGATCGTGGGAAGTTTCAAACAGACTGCCTAAGGTCAGACGAGGTCAACATCCAACAACACCAGAGGCGGATCCAGAAAGAAAAAACAGCAGTAAATACTAGAGGGTACCAGGATGAAATCCACTGTTGTCTTCTCCATGACTGGCGATATTTTCTTTACTACATAGCTTTTTAACATTCATTTCTTGTTCATCAAGTTGGTGCATATTAAGTCACTAGATTTTATACTATAGTTTCTCTCTCTCCTTTCTTGTAATAGCCTTAATCTCTTTGCAACCTTATTAATACTGGTTCATTTGCTGTTCACAGTGGGATTGTGGGGGAAGTTACTTTTGCGGTTATGAGTTTGTTTCCTGGGCTTTGTGGTTTCGCAAAGAAATAACCCCCAATCAAAAGGAAAGGTGGAATCCTCAGAAAGACTACTAAATGAGATAGAGGCAGGTAAAGTATCAGGCATTGAGTGCAAAAGAATGGTTACAAGGAAGCTCAGTGAACTCAATGAGCTCACTGAGAATTACAAAAAACTGCAAGGAAACTGTGAGGAACTTATTGCAAACTATATCAAAATGAAAAAGGACATAGAGACTATCAACAAGAACCAAGAGGAAATGAAGAATCCAATTTCTGAATTAAGAACACAGTAAAAGAAATCAAAAGCAGGCTAGATGAAGCAGAGGATTGAATCAGCGAGCTGGAGGACATGGTAGAAAAAAACTCCCAGAAAGAGCAAGAAAATGAAAAAAGACTAAAAAAGAATGAAGAGGGGTTATGGGAAATGCAGGACAACATGAAATGTAATAATATCCATATAATAGGGATACCAGAAAGAGAAGAAGAGGAGCAAGGTATGGGAAACCCATTTCAAAAAGTAATGATGGAAAACTTCCATGTTTTGAGAAGAGAAAAAGTCACACAAGTCCAGGAAGCACAGAGGGTCCCAATCAAGAGGAACCCAAACAGACCTACTCTAAGACACATCATAATTAAAATGACAGTTATCAAGGACAAGAGGGAATCTTAAAGGCAGCAAGGGAGAAACAGGGAGTAACATATAAAGGAACACAAATAAGTTTAGCAGCTGACTTCTCCGCAGAAACACTATAAGCCAGAAGTGAATGGCAATAAATATTCTGAGTAATGAAAAGCAAAGGCCTGCAACCAAGACTACTCTACCCAGCAAGGCTCTCAATTAAAATGAAAGGTGAAATAAGGAGTTTCCCAGGCAAATAAAAAAAAAAGGCTAAGATAATATACCTCTACCAAACCAGCATTGCAAGATATGCTAAAGGGACTGCTTCAAGAAGATGAAGAAAGAGAGTGAGAGAGAGAAGAACACAAGTCCAATGGGAAAAAATGAATAAGTACCTACCAATAATAACTTTAAATGTAAATGGATTAAATTCTCTAATTAAAAGACATTGAACAATTGAATAGATAAGAAAACATGACCCACACATATGCTACCTACAAGAGACCCACCTCAGAACAAAAGACCTACACAGACTGAAAGTAAAGGGTTGGAAAAAAATATTTCAAGCAAATGGACAGGAAAAAAAAAGCCAGGGTAGCAATACTTATATCAGACAAAATAGACTTAAAAACAAAGGTCATAAAAGGAGACGCAGAAGGACACTTCATAATACTCAAAGGAAGAATCCATCAAGAAGACATAAACATTGTAAACCTATTGCACCCAACGTAGGAGCACCCAAATATATAAGGAAAATCATGGAGGACTTCAAGAAAGATATAGACAACAGCACACTTATAGTAGGGGATTTTAATACCCCACTGTCAACAATAGATAGATCATCCAAACAAAATATCAGTGAGGATATTGTGGAACTGAACGGCACATTAGATCAAATGTACTTAACTGAGAGAGAGAGAGAGAGGGAGAGAAAGAGAGAGAGAGAAAACCTTTCATCTCAAAGAAGCAAAATACACAATCTTTTCAAAGGCACATAGAACAGTTTCAAAGATAGACCACATGATAGAACACAAACCAAGCCTCAACAAATTTAAAAAATTGAAATCATATCAAGCACTTTCTCAGAACATAAGGGCTTAAAACTAGAGACCAACCTCAAGGAAAAAACTCAAAAACATTCAAACTCATGGAGACTGAATAGTATGCTATTAAACAATGAATGGGCCAATAATGAGATCAAAGAAGAGATAAAAAAAGTTTGGAAACATATGAAATTGAACACACAGTAGTCCAAAACCTATGCGAAACAATGAAGGCAGTCCTGAGAGGAAAATTCATAGCAATATGGACCTACCTAAAAAAGAGAGAAACATTTCAAATAAACAGCCTAACCCTATATCTACAAGAATTACAGAAACAACAACAAAGCTGAGAGCAAGCAAAAGGAAGGAAATAATCAAGATCAGAGCAGACTGAATAACATAGAGACTAAAAGAACAATGAGAAGGATCAATAAATCCAGGAACTGGTTCTTTGAAAAGATAAACAAAACTGACAAGCCTTTAAGCAGACTCATGAAGAAAAAAAGGGAGAGGATGCAAATAAATAAAATCAGAAGAACCCTGAAACACCAATTCAAAAAAATGTATGCACCCCAATGTTCATAGCAGCCCAATTTTCTATAGCCAAGAATTGGAAGCAACCTAAGGGGCCATCAGTAAATGAGTGGATCAAAAAACTTGTACATGGAATACTACAGAGTGGGAAGAAAGAAAGAGCTACTACGCTTTGAGACAGCATGGATGGAACTGGAGAGCATTACGCTAAGTGAAATAAGCCAGGTGATGAATGACATATACCATATGATCTCACCTATAAGTGAAACCTAATGAACAAAATAAACAAGGAGGCAAAATAGAACGAGCAACATTGAAATAAAAAACAAACTGATGGTAACCAGAGGGGAGGAGGTAGGGGGTAACAGGAAAATGAGCAGACGGGACATGAAGGAACATGCATAAAGGACCCACTGACAAAGCCAAATGGGGGAAGGATTGAGGGTGGGAGGTGGGGATGGTTGGCGCTGAGGAAAGTGGTGGTGGGAAAATGTTGACAAGGAAAAATAGATGTGGGGGCTAATAGTATAGGAAATTGAGAAGTCAAAGAACTGATATGTACAACCCATAAACATGAACTAAGATGTGTGGGGATGATGGGATGAGATGCAAGACAGAGGGGAAAAAGGGGATAAAACAATGAGACAACTGTAATAGCATAATAAAAGAAAATCCAAAAAATAAATAAAATAAGGTAAAATCCAAAAAAAAGAAAAAGAAAATCAGAGAACTTCAAGAGAAATAATGACAACAACACAGTCATCATAGGGGGATTTTAACACCCCACTGTCAACAATGGATAGGTATTTCAAACAAAGAATCAACAGGGATATTGTGCCGTTGAACAGTACTCTGGATCAAATGGACTTAATCAATATATATAGAACCTTTCACCACAAAGAATCAAAACATACATTCTTTTCATATGCACATGGAACATTATCAAAGATAGATGACATGGTAGGACAGAAAACAAGTCTCAGCAAAATAGCATCTTCTTGGACCTCTATGGACTGGAACTAGAAACCAACCTCAAGGAAAAAAACTCAAAAACATTCAATTATATGGAGACCGAACAGCATGTTATTAAATAATGAATGGGTCAACAATGAGATGAAGGAAAAAATAAAAAAAGCATCCGGAAACAAATGAAAATGAACACACAAGAAATGAAAACCTATGGGACACAGCAAAGGCAGTCCTGAGAGGGAAGTTCATAGCAATACAGGCCTACCTAAAGCAGATAAAAACATTTCAAATGAACAACCTAACACAACATCTACAAGAACTAGAGGAACAACAACAAACAAAACTCAGAGTGAGTAGAAGGAAGGAAAGAATCAAATCAGAGCAGAATTAAATGACATAGAGATTGAAAGAACAATTCAAAGGATCAATAAATCCAGGAGCTGTTTCTTTTATGGTTCTTTTAATCACACTGATAAGAAGAAAAGAAGATCTAAATAAATAAAGTCAGAAATGAAAGAGGAGAAGTTAAAACCGATACCACAGAAATACAAAGAATTGTTAGAAATTTCTATGAACAATTATATGGCAAGAAATTGGACAACCTTGGTGAAATGGACAAACTTCTAAAAACATAAAAACTTCCAAAAGTGAATGAAGAAGAAGCAGAAAGTGCAAGTAGACTGATAACAACTAGTGAAATTGAAGCAGCAATTAAAAAAAAACAAAAACAAACAAACAAACAAAAACAAAAACCAAAAAAACTCCAGGCACAGAACAACCCTGGGCCAGATGGCTTCACAGGTGAATTTTAGCAAACGTATAAGGAAGAACCAACTCCTATCCTTCTCAAACTACTCCAAAGAATTCAAGAAGAAGGAAGACTCCCAAACTCTTTTTACAAGGCCAATATCATCTTAATCCCAAAACCAGATGAAGACACGACAAAGAAAGAAAACTATAGACCAATATCTCTGATGAACATAGATGCTAAAATCCTTAACAAAATATTGGCATCCAGATTCAGAAATACATTAAAAAGATAATACACCATGATTAAGTGGGATTCATCCTAGGGGTGCAAGGATGGTACAGTATTCTCAAATCAATAAATGTAATATACCACATAAACAAATGAAATACAAAAATCATATAGTCATATCAATAGATGCTGAAAAAGCATTTGATAAAATCCAGCACCCAATTAAGATCAAAACACTCAGCAAAGTGGGAATAGAGGGAGCATACACCAACATAATAAAAGCCATATATGTGAAACCTATAGGCAACATGCTCAATAGTCAAAAATTAAAAGCTTTCCTCTTCAGATGAGGAACAAGACAAGGGTGTCTGCTTTTATCACTCTTACTCAAGGTAATACTGGAATTCCTATCCACATGAATCAGACAAAAAAAATATAAGGCATCTAAATTGGAAAGGAGGAAATAAAACTATTATTATTTGTAGATGACACAGTGGTGTATGTAGAAAACTTTATAGTTTCTACCATAAAACTACTTGACCTAATAAGTGAATTGGGCAAAACAACAGGATACTAAGTCAATATTCAAAAATTGATGGCATTTTTGTACACCAACAAAGAGAAACGGGAAAAAAATCCCATTTACTATAGCTAAAAGAAAAATAAATTACCTAGGAATAAATTTAACCAAGGAAATAAAAGAACTCTACAGAGAAAAGTGTAGAACACTGAAGTAAGAAATGAAGGAAGAGACAAATAAATGGAAGCATGTACCATGTTCATGGATTGGAAGAATTGACATCATTAAAATGTCCATACTACTCAAAGCAATGTATAGATTCAACGCAATTCCCACTAAGATACCAATGGCATATTTTACAGATCTAGAACAAATATCTCAAAAATTTGTATGGAACCAAAAAAGACCCTGAATTGCCTCAGAAATTCTGAGAAAGAAGAACAAAGTTGGAGGGATTACAATACCTGATATCAAACTATATAACAAGGCCACTGTATTTAAAACAGTCTGGTACTGGCAAAAGAACAGACACATAGATCAATGGAACAGAATAGAGAGCCCGGAAATAAACCCATGTCTCCATGGTCAATTAATATTTAACAAAGGGGGCAGGAGCATAAAATGCAGTAAAAATAGCCTCTTCAACAAATGGTGTTGGGAGATCTGGACAGCTACATGCAATAAAATGAAACTCAACCACCAATTTACAGCATACACCAAAATAAACTCAGGATGGATCAAAGACTTAAACGTAAGTTGTGACACCATAAAACTCCTAAAGGAAAACAGAGGCAGGGACATTTCAGATATCGCATGTAGCAATAGTTTTGCTGGTATATCTCCTAGGGCAAAGGAAATAAAGGAAAAAAATAAACAAATGGGACTACATCAAACTAAAAAGCTGCACAGCTAAAGAATCCATCATCAGAATGAAAAGGGAACCAACCAAATGGGAGAACATATTTGTCAACGATCATCAAAAAAGCGCTTGATGTCCAAAATATATAAAGAACTCATATGACGCAATACCAGGAAGACAAACAATCCAATTAAAAATTGGGCAAAGGCCCTGAGTAGATACTTCTCCAAGGAATATATATAGAAGGCCCATAGACATATGAAAAGATACTCAACTTCACTAGCCATCAGAGATGCACATTAAAACCCCAATGAGATACCACCTCACACCTTTCAGAATGCTCATCATTAATAATCAAGCAACAGGTGCTGGTGAGGATGCGGAGGAAAGGGAACCCTGGTGCACTGTCTGTGGGAATGCAGACTGTGGCACAGTCACTGTGGAAAAGAGTATGGAATTTCCTAAAATAACTTAAAATTGAACTGTCTTTTGATCCAGTGATTCTGCTGCTGGGAATATACCCTAAGAACCCTGAATCACCAATTCAAAAGAACCTATGTACCCCAATGTTCATAGTAGCATTATTTACAATAGCGAAGTGCTGCAAACAGCCTAAGTGCCCATCAGTTGATGAGTGAATCAAATAACTGTGTTGCTTTTATATGATGGAATGCTATGCAGCAGAAAGGAAGAAGGAACTCCTATCTTTTGCGATAGCATGGATGGAACTGGAGAATAATATGGTAAGTGAAATAAGCCAGTTGGTGAAAGACAAATGCCACATGATTTCACCTGTAAGAGGACTCTAATAAACAAAATAAACTAACAAACAAAATAGAACCAGAGATATGGTGACATGGAAGAGACTGAAAGTGACCAGAGGGAGAGGGATAATAGTGGAGAGAAGGGGAAGGGACTAGACAAAGAACATGTATGAATGACCCACAGACATGGACAACGATGTGGGAATTTACTGTGGGAGTTGGGGGTGGGATGGGCAGAGGAGAGCAAAGGGGGAAAATTGGGACTACTCCAATAGAATAATAATAAAAATATGATTAAAACCCCCAAATATGTGAAATGATAATTTCCTCTGATTTAGCTTGGGTCTCAGTATGTTTTTGTCTAACTTTCATTTCTAGTTACCCACTGAGAAGAACATTTTGATCTGTATTGCTTGGTCTCCTTTTATTTGTTGTTATTGAACAGGCTGCTTTATATCTTGTCTTTGGAAACAACAGAATGTCTGGCATGCTCAGTATCTTTGCTTGCTCACAGCAGTGAAATGCTCAGAAGATTTTCCTCCCTCTTTGGTAAGATTATGTAAACAATTTGCATTATGTAATAAGCTTTCCAATTCATTATTTCATTTGATCCTTACAGCAAATTCAGCAAATTTGTGTAATAGGCTTGACATGAGCTATTAGCATTCTTTAAAATCTGAGAACATTGAAGCTCAGAGAAGAGTAGTTACTGGCTCCAGATTTTTGCAATCAGAACTTAAAACCTGTTTCCTGCATAGCACATATCATTACTAAATATCTTTCATATATCTTTTGTTTATTTGTTTGATTTTTACCTGTCTTCTCTGTCAGTAGAATGCAAGTTCAATATGAGCAGGGAACTTACCTGTCATGTTCATCTCTATATTCCCAGAGACTAGATTAGCGCATGGGATAAAGGGAATGCTTTTGCTGAATCTTGAAAGAAACCCAGTTGTCTTGTTACAAGTCCTTTAATCTTTTTAGTGCTCTATGATGACTCTTCTTTTGCCAGTTTTCTAAGAGAGATGGAAAAATGCACATATGGTCATGCAGCTAGTAAGTAGTACAGCCAGCACCAGAACCCAAGTTGTTTAATTCTTAGTAGAGTAGATTTGTGTTATTTTATTTTTGGACACTGGAAGACCCAATGCTATGCTGTGTTTTAGAAATATCCTTTAGTGTTGATATGCATACTCTAAGGCCACTGACAGAGCCAAACTTGTGCAAAGTTGTCAAAAAGGAAATGTTAGTCTTCCCTGTTTACACGTCCACCTCCCCCTCAACCTGAGCTGAAGCTCTGGTGTTCAGTGTTCTCAAGTTGCTTAGTGTCCCCACTAGAAGGCGTCACTCCAGCTTTTTCTCCAGTGTTAGGATCTTTTCAGATCCCTTCTCTCCTATCAAATTTTCTCTCTCCTTTGAACTACCTTTAGTGCAGATGTCACTTGCTACCTGGGTGGAGTCATTTTACCTTTTTGAGCCTCAATTTTCTTACCAAATAACATGGATTATAATATGTCCTTCTTGCTTATGTCATTTGTGTGGTATGAAATTATAAAGCAGCAATGTGTAGGTTATAATGCATTTTACAAATGACGTGGTGTTAACAGGTTTTTCTAGGAAATCTACCCAGTATAGCAGACGAATTCCCTTAGGACTGTAAGGCTTTTTGTAATGCTCTGAGTCACCTCTGGATTGCACAGTTAAATTTTAACAAAGATTCAATATCTTTAACCTAAAAGAGTAATTCCTATAGGGGAAATTTTAAGAATCTTGGTGTGTCTGTGAGGGACAGATTTTCATTTGGTGGTGGGAAAAGGAGAGGTTTTCTTAGGACTTTGCTCTTTGTTTTCTTTCATTGTAACATGCCTCAGCTTAACTCTTTGTTTATCTTATGTAGCTGCTACCTGTACTGAGTCATGAATTGGTCAAGACTGCTGATACCATGTGATGTCCACTTTGGCTTGAAATGATTTGAAATGATCCCAGCTAGAGTTTATTTGTTTGACTTCGAGAAAGTTTCTCACTGTAGCTCTCCCATGCAGCAGGCAATAGATCTCTACTGCACAGATGCAGTTGAATTTGGACGAAGTGTTTTGTTTTTCTGTTTTTGTTTTTGTTTTTGTTTTTGTCTTTGTTTGTTGTTTTTTTTTTTTTTTTGCCTGGTGTTCTGTGATTGGGAGACCAATGCCAGTAAGGTGAAAGGTGAGGGTTAGATAGTACACAAAAGCTCTCATTTGAAAAAACTGTAGCAAAACAGGAGGATATGTAATTTATATGGAAATTTGCCCCAATGTGTACTCAAAGGGGCCCTTTTGTCAAAATATGTCAACTAGCACCTTTTGCAGAGTCGTGAGACCAAGAGGTTGGTATCTTTCCAGGCATTTTCTTGTCAGAGCCATCATTCCAGAAAATTATAGAGCGTGGATTGAAACTAAGATTATAGGTTTAAACAGCCTTCACCTCTCTCCAATTGGGGACAGCCTAAGCAATGCCCAGAAGTTAAATTTGGCCTCAGTCATTATGAAAATTGAAATCAATGCTTTACAATTAAGAGTTTGAAAATAGCCTTTAATTTAAATTCCATAAAACATTGATGGGGTGGAAGGGTGTGATGCTGAAGGCTCAGGGGGCCCGTTAAAGATGAATAGAGGCTTTTAAAGTGTTACTAGTTTAAATGTGGTTCAAAGGCCATGGCAATCTCAAGGCATTGAGATTGGTTGGTTATCTCAGGTCTTCTGAAATGGAGTATTCAAACGTCTTTGTAGCAAGTGTAACCAGAATTACTGCCTAGAAATGCAAAATGGAAACTAGGATCATAGATAGGTAAGGTTAATTTTAAATAAATGGAGCTTAACAATAAAAAAAAAAAGTAAAGGAAGCTCAGTTTAAGAAATAGGGGTATTCTAGTAGGACTGGGGGGAATTTAAAATAAACATGGAAAACCCATCTTAGTCTGAAATGTAAAAGGGAGGGAATAGTTAACATAGAGTGCTGATGGGACCAATTTGGAAAAAAAAACCAAACACAAAAAAGAACAAAATAAAATATTAAAAGATGTCTTGTAACACCTCAGAGAGAGAATCCCAACCTCACAAGAAACAGAAGAAATCCGAGACTTCACAGTCCCTCCCTAACTTGGAAGAGCCAGGACTAAAAGGGTATTTAGAAGAACTCTATGATGTAGAAACCATCATATTGAGAAGGGAACTGGCCTGAGTCTGGCCCTGGGTGGAGAAGTTTCACTAAATAGACAGAGGACACAGAGACAAAATTCTTTTGCTTATGGCTCTGTCTTTCTATTTATTACCTTTAGTTCTCTTAGGTTACTGAAACAGAAACTAGCTTAAGTGGTGTGTTCAGAGGTACCAGTGTGATATTTATGTTTTTTAATGGTGCATATTTTGGGGATGGAGAAAGAAGGAAGGAAGTTAGACACATCTAAAATCCTGCCACCCTGAGAAAAACACTGAGATGATCCTCCTTTTATGTGGCTCATTATGTATATACACATATACATATGTTAACATTCATAAATGGCATCACAGTCTACTGCTTTCTTTATTGTTAAGGGCACCTTTCTTTTTATGGATTTGTTCCTCTCTTCTTCTTCTCTTCCTTCTCATTATACTCCCCCAAGATAACCAAAGTTGATAGTCTAGTGTATATCCTTCTATCCATTCACTCCATCTGACTGAAACACACACACACACACATGCACACATTTTGTTTGGTCCTTATTTATTGAACTGGTTATATAGCATCCATTTTTCTTTATCTTTTATTTATTAATCAGAACCTAGTGGATCTGGTGAAATTTCCAAAGTTCTTTTAGTGGCAGCATAGTAACTTAAGGTATAAATGTACCACAGCTTGTTCATTCATTTCCATTCTAATGGGCATTCATTGTATTTCTATTTTGTTGCCATCACCATTAGTGCTACAGTAACTGTTCTTGTCTTAGTTTAAACCATATGAAATTGCTATTTTTATAGATCAAAAATAGTCAACTATCAAAATATTTTTGATACATGTAAAAAATAAATCAGCAACATTGTTCGGGTTTGAGAATGTGCAAAAGAAAATCAACACTTTTTGGTGCAAACTTAAGCTCTCCTAGAATGCAGAGAAAAAGAACAAAAAGATGAAAATGATGAGAAAACCAATAATAAATATAAGAGACCAGCGAATGGGGAACATGTGGCTAATCTAAGTATCTGAAGAGACAAGAACTAATGCAATAGAAACAATAATAGAAGAAATCATCACTAAAATAAATAGCTGAATGTTCAGATCAAAAATGATCACCAGGTACCAGTCAAACTAATAAATGTGACCAACATCTAAATAATCCTGGTAAATGTTCTGAATTTCAAGGATAAAGAAAAAAAATTCTATAAGTACCCAGTTAAAAAAGAGGCAATAATAAAAAAACAGAAAGGTCACCTGTAAATAATAAAAACACCCCTAGATTTTGGCATAATATTAAATGTCATAAAACAATGGAGCACCATTTATACTTTTGATAGAAAATAATTTTGACCAAGCAGTTCTCTGCCTTGACAATATATCATAAAGATATCTTCAGAAATGCAAGAGCTCAGAAAATATATCCTCTGTAGAACCATTGGAAAATGAAGGAAGACAACTCAGAACAGATACTCAAAGCAACTGGAAAACAATGAAAAAAATGAAGATCTTAAGAATGTGAGCTATGGTATAAAAAGATTGCATACACTGAATCCATTTAAACATAGAATAATTCTAAAAATGTTATAGATAAATGTTATATACCATATATGCCTTATATATAAAAACAGTATATATCATTAATGATCCTTGAAAGAGTAGATAACATCACTTTAAACATTAAAATACAAAACTAAGCCTAAAATTTCATACTATGTCACTCTTACCTGGGAGATAGGAGGAAGGGATAAGGAAAGTGCAAGAGGAATTAGTAGATATTGTTTCAAGGAGAACTATAGTTAGATTCAATTACTTTAAATTTAAGGTTAACTTCATGCAGAACTAAAAGAAAAAAAGTATGCTTTCCAAATTACTAAAGCAGAAAAAAACTAAGTCCATAAAAAAAGGAAATAGGAGGAAAGCATAATTCAAATGCAATACACATAATACCAAATAATGCCAATTAAATGTGTGTGAGTTAAACACTTTTATTATAAGGTGAAGATTCTTTTTTATTTAATCTTTATTGTATTTTTTCCATTACCATTTCATCCCCTTATACCTCCCCACCCCAGCAATCACCACACAGTTGTCCATGTCCATGAGCCCTTTTTCGTTTTTGCTCAATCCCTCCACCCCCTAACCTCCCTCCCTACGTAGCTGTCATCTTGCTCTCCATCTGCCAGTCTTTCCCCATTTTCCTTGTTAGTTCAGTTTGTTCATAAAATTCCACATATGAGTGAGATCATATGGCATTTGTCTTTCTCTAAGTGACTTGTTTCACTTAGCATAATGTTCTTCAGGC
>PVJD01019143.1:0-12477 GCA_004026545.1 Mormoops blainvillei | reverse complement strand
AAATGCTTATCTCCCACCTCTGTAAGCCCCTTTGGCGCCAAATCTATACCTCCCAAGACCCTTCCCCCACTTGGCCCAGCATAAAAGGAATGTGGGGCTATTGTTCTGGGCTCAGAATTTGGAGTTTGTCTCCTCTGGGCCCGTGCACGTAAATAAAGATCGTGCTCCTAACCCCTCAGTGTCTGGTCGCTTCATTTTTCTGTAACAATGCTATGCGTATGTGGGAGGGCAGAGGGTTATATGGTAAATCTCTGTATGTTCCCCTCAATTTTACTGTGAATCTAAAACTACTTGAAAAATGAAGTCTAGTGAAATGTTATGTCTATGCTTTACTTCTTATAAACTCTGATTTAATTGAAGCAAGTCTGGCATCTAGGTTTTTGTTTGTTTTCTTCACTCCCCTAAATCAATCACTGAGAAGTCAGATTTGAAACCACATCCCTGAGACATTTTCTCAAAGTGTACCTAGCTTTAGATGTTGCAAATATCACCTGAGCGCTTGTTAAAACTACGGATTGCAGGGTTCCACTCCAGACCTACTGATTCAGAATCTCTAGGGAAGAACTGCAGATTTTCAAAGTCTACTGGGAACCTCAGGTGACTCTTATCATAAGAAAAAAAAATAGAAAAGATTGCGCAGAGGCACATTTCTGCTCTGAAGCTCACACTTCGGAGTGTAATGCCTTGGACTAATAGCCTTCTACCTGGAGATCATCCATCCTTGGAAGTTAGCCAAACCTTTTCCAGAAGTAGGGAATTATGAATTGATCATTTTAAAGGTACAAATTCCCAAGTAGCCACCCTCCATGTGTACACTTCTCTGAAATTGATTTGACTTTGAAAGCTGTGATTTCACAATAGATTTCCTTTCTCTTTACATAAGAATTACATATTGAGTCTTCTTTGCAATTCTCACTCATCCTGAGTCCTACAATGGAGCATTGCCGCAGGGTGTGAAAATCTCCAGGGCACCAACAAAGGGAAAGCCTGCTTTAAACTTGAATCAAGGAAGTATAAATGTGTAAAGTTCCCTGTATTTTCCTGTTTTCTACACATCTCAGTTATGAACCGTCTGTTAGAAATTTTCTGTTTTGCCCCATGATGAGGTGTTCTGAACTCGGATAGGACAATGGTAGGAGTAGTGGTGGTATTTATTTATCTCCTCCGTCAGACTACTGTCTCCTCCATCAGATTATTGTTAAGGAATACATCTCCTTTGAAGGAAGAATCTCATGAGAGAAAACTAAAGAAAGATTTAGTACAACATACTGAAGTTCAAAACGATGTTTTTCCATGTATATAAATATCCAATAGAAGCAACTCTTTCCAGCTTTTCTCAATACTCATCTCTAAGGGTAAGTCATTAGCCAGAAAGAAAATTACCTTCCAATAGCCAAAGAAGTACCGGTTAAACACTTTAATACTGTCATATAGAACTGGAAGGTTCATCTGGAACATTTCCAAGATACACTGGAGAAAATTCAAGGATAAAAGTTTTATCTGATTTCACTCAAATTTAGTATAGGCTTTTGATAATGAAGCTAAAACCTGTTTTATCAAATCATATTGTAAATATTTATTCCCTTTATAAACTCAATTCTCATTTTGTCTTGTAAAATGTTTAACATTTTTCCCATCCATTAACAAAATATAAAATTTTAGCTGTCGGATATTAAATAACGAGTCTAAATCCTATCATATTTTATTTTAACAGGGAGTAGAGTTTTCTTAAAACTTTACTTAGTAATAATTTTAAATATATAAAATGTACTTAGATTGTTTTGACCAATTGTATACTAAAAATTATTGTAATGGCAGGGAGGAAAATTTTCCTCTACCCTTCAAAGTTTTTCTGGCTGATCTATTAACCAAATTGACATGATGTTACCAACCTTAATATTTAAATCCAGTCTGCCTGCATGCACTGTCCCAAATAAATGCAAGAGCAGGTGTTTGCAGTGGAGTAAAGAAGTAATTTAATTAAAGGATTGGTGCCAATCAGAACATCGAGCTGGTGCTCTGACAGACCTGACTCCCCGATGGTGTGTAGGTTATAGATTGCATAGGGTAATATCACAAGACACCGTGGGTTAGAGAAGTCCTGTAGGGAGCTGATTGGTCAGAGGCGTGAGATAAGGATAATAAATCATTCCTTTAGGTCTTGAGGACAGCTCAACGGTCATCTCTGGCATCCCTCTATCTGGTTTCATAGAGAAGTAGCCAGAGGCTCACTCCACCTTAGGGCTCAGGAGCTGAAATGTATCTTAGGTCAAGATGTCATCTTTAGCCTGCCAGAGGCACAGACCTTGTGACCATTAGTCTGGCACGGGCTACTGTCTTCTGCTGCCTCAGGGGTTACTGATTATCCAAGGGGAAGCCTAGGTCTATGAGGGGTGTAGCGAGAGAGCGAAACAATGATTTCTAAAGCTATAGTCACAAATCAAATGAAAATGGGTAGGACCCTTGATTTCAATGAGACAGATTAACAGGAGGAAAAAAAATTAAAGTTTAATAACATGTATACATCCTGTACACATGGGAGAGACTCAGGAAAGCTGAGTAATTAGCCAGAATGGTAGACACCTCACCTTAAATACCACCTTCAGCTAAAGACAAAAGATGTTTGGGGTGGACAGTCACTTACAGAGGTTACTGGGAAAAGCACAGTAAAAAGAGTATGGTTTTTATGAAGTTTTAAGTCCATACCTTGTCCACTGATAGTGATGGCGGCCCTGGTACAGTAAGAGAGACACCCTTAGAGATGGAGATTTCCTTGCAATGTAAACACCTTTACAAAGGGTGACTTCCGCTTGGGTTTCAAAGATTTTGCCCAAGCCTATTGTTTCTTGAAAATAGCCAGGCTAAAATAATCAATATTTCCTAAGAGGCATATTTTAGGGTGGCAAACTCTGGTCCCCTTCAGTAACAAAAATAAATCCGCGAGATATATTTTTACCCTGTTAATAAAAGAAACAATAGTCCAAAATGGTGTCACTTTTGCAAAGCCAGACACCAAGCCAAAACTTAATAACTAACCAAGTTGCCGTTTTAGCTTCTCCCAGGAGTGAGATTTTAAACCAATCAATCTGAAATTTCCTGATCCACACTAGTAAGATAATCGCCTGATAAGACCCCTACTTTTCCTTAAAGAAGGTGTCCTTGCAGGAAATAATCCACTCTTTTAACTTCTTAGTCCTACCATCTTTCTGCCGATAAAAAGCTTCCATTTAGCACAGCTCACCAGAGTACCCTTCTAGTTACTAGATGGGATGTTGCCTGTTTCATGAATCGCTTAATAAAGACAATTAGGTCTTCAAACTGAATTTTGTTTTTATTTTAATAACCCTTAAATGCTATGTCCACAGGCATAAAATATGCGTTAAAATTTCATTTTGTATATATACCACATTTTTGTTTTCTTACTTAGAGTAAGATGTTATAAAGAATATCTTTTAAAAAGTTAAAGTTATAAAGTGAACATATATCAAATATTTATTTAACTCAATAATGAGGGAAATAGGGAAATAGCATGTGGGAAGGTTGGTTCAAAGGAGAATTTAAACAGTGGTTATGTTGTCAGTTTAAGACAAAGCTGTTTAATATCTTATTGGAAAAATAAATTATTAAGAGTATGTTCTCTATCTGAAAGAAATACCGCATCTTTACTGAATACCATCTATATAAGTGTGACTTCACAAAACATAGACCTTAATAAATGTAACCCAAAGAAAGATTCAATTTCTTAAAGAATCAAATAATTCAAAGTGAACCTTTTAAACAATGCTCCAGAATTAAAAAGGAAAACATTCTCTCTTTACCTAACTTCAATTTGGAGTCCTTTATAGTCTCAAGTGCCTTAATTCTAAGTTTTTGTTAATTTTCCATTAACAGAGATCAATAAAACATGTTTAAACTTAAAATGGATTAGAACCATTTCCAGGTGGTAAAAAGAAAATATAGAATCCCTAAATTCAAAGATCTTGTTCATGCATTATTTTTCAATGGATGATGAACAAAAACTCATAGTGATATTTATGTTCCATTGGTTACAATTAAAGGATGATGTCATGGTTTAGTTATCATAGGTAGGTAGCTAGTTAGTAATAAAGGAAGAAAGCAAATGGGATCAGACATTGTTGAGCATAATCAACCAGGGGGCATAAGCCTGTTTGCTTCACCAGGAAGCTACAGCTTCGCTCATTCCAGGGGACCAGAGCATTGCCCTGCCAAGGATTAACCCCTTCCCTGTCCCCCTCCAGTACCGGATTGTTGGAGGAAGCAGGGGGAGGTAAGCACATGAGCAATAGAAGTCAAAATTGCTCAGGGTGAGATGTTTGGCCATGGAGGCCAGTCAGTCTAACCTGGGAAAGGGGTCAATTGACTAGGGGGTGGGCCCACTGTAAGCTCGCGAATGCTTGGGAAGTTGACTGGTCATTTTGAAAAAACACTTGGTTTGTCCCAAGCCTGAGATAATATAACCTAGCTTAATAAAGAAGCTCTCTTTCTCTGTCTCTCTCTCTCCTCCATCCCCTTGACCAGAAACACATGCTCACCCCGTTCCTTTGCACTTTCTCTCCATTGTAAGCATGTATTATGGGCTCCAAACACGGGCTCCAGGTGGGAGCCTGGGTACAGCAGCGTAGTCAGGAATAGCGCTAGGATACCTGAATAAGGACCAAGACTGTTAATACCAGAATAATTAAACAGAAAGTACAGATATTGCCCTTTGTTTTAGCTTTGCTGAAGGCATGGTTGGACTTTTTCCACAGTGGATGGACAGAGATGGGACACAGAGGCAGCTCTCTATTTCCACCCAAATAAATCTTGCCACACTTCATCCTCTCCTGTGGGTCCCCTGGAATGGTTTCCTTGGGACACTACAAGAACCCCACTTCCGCCGGCAACAGTTTTATTTTCAATTACAATTTTTACAGTATATCTGAAATTACACCCTGCACAATGATTTCAAATTTTGCTAAAATATTATGTGCCACTTAAAAGACGTGGGAGGGGGTATAGGGTTTTTAAAAATTCTTATAGGGAGGATGTCAGCAAATACATTTGATGACCTATCCCTAGGAAATATTTTTCTCTGTTCAAATTTCTGTATCAGTGTGACTCTGTCTACATTCAACCTTCCTGCGATATCTCATATTATCTGAGAGACAGCATTCCTTATTTTTTAACATTGTAACAAACAGCCATGGGGGAGAGAGAAGTGAGCATAGAAGCTTAGGCATCATCGTTGTAGTGCTTACATTCAAGGGAGGTAGATTAAGATTAACCAAATAACTATTTACATAAAATTGAAATTGTAATTGAAGCATATGCTGTAGATTGTATGTAAACAGAGCCTTGGTGTGAAAAGTAAGGAAAGGAATCTTGTCAGAGTGAGCTGAGATCTGAAGAGAGGTAACGAGGTGAAGACAAGGGATTTAGTCTTTCAGAGATTTACTTTTTTCTGTCATTTCAAAAACCTCTTGCATGAGAGGGAAGATAGATATATGTGTAAAATGGAGAAGGTGCCATTTGTTTAGAATTTTCTTGTATGCTTTCCCTTGACATTTCTACTTTAGAAATTTCAAATTCATACTTCTGACTAAGGCGAAATAACAAGGCTTGGATTCATCTTTTCTACTATAACATCCAAAACAGGTAACAGTTGCAATATACTGAACATCAGTCAACAAAGTACAGAGATTCTTGAGAGATGGGACACAAACAAGGTGAGACCTAGCATTGCCCAGGCTTACTCCCTAGAGAGTTTCTAGCCATAGAGTCTCCAGGCACTGCCCTGGAGGATCCCTGGGACGGAGTTGACAGTCCTAAGGAGACCACAGTAACCTTTAATCTCGGGAATGGGTACTGGAGAGAGCTGTACAGAGAGAGACCTCCAGAGATCTTCCAAAGGTCCCCTTGAGGTTTTCAGCCACTTACTGATCAGATTCACGTGAGAAGACACTACCCAAGGCTGGACAAAGAACCACTGAGAATAATCCATCCACCTGATGTGTATGATTGCTTTTAAGTTCCTTGGTGTTTCATAGCCATAGACTCTCCAGAGTGGAGTCCCAGCTCTCGTTCAGGTAGCTTTGGGGGGCCACGCCCCTACTTAGATGGCTTCGAGCTATTTTCTCTCTCTCTGATGGAACATCAACATACCAGTGTGTGGAAAACGCACTCATAGCTTTGCTCACTCTGTAGATGGAAGTACAGTTTGTTCTAAATATGACCCTTTTTCTTTCTGGATTATTCCAAAGTCTCTTTAGAATTCTCAGGTATGAGTCAAATACCAGGTCACTATGTTCCCCAAACTTCAGTGGGTGCTTTTCAAAATCTTCAACTGGTTTCCTTAAATAAAGCCCCTCTCAGTAAGCTGGCAATGAAAAACATCTTTGTCTTCTCCTTCCGAGAGATAAGTGGAATGGTGAAATAAGGAAGTATCAGAGTCCTACCACAAATACCTCCAAAGAAATTCTCTGTTTACCTAGCTTCAATTTAAACTCCTTTATGGTGTCTCAAAACTGGGCTATAGGTCGCAAAACTTTTTAAATATAACTTCCTTATATGAACTGCATAAATGGACTAGAGCTTCACTCTGGCAGTTATTGTTTTGCTGTCCAACATAAGAACCTCAGCTGAAACTGAGACAGAAGAATCTCATTTAAAATAACCTCACAGCCCTGACTGGTGTGGCTCAGTGGACTGAGTGTCGGCCTGCAAACCAAAGGGTCGCCGATTCGCTTCCCAGTCAGGGCACATGCGTGGGTTGCGGGCCAGGTACCCGGTTAGGGTTGCACGAGAGGCAACCATACATTGTTTCTCTCCTTCTCCGTCCCTTCCCTTCTCTCTAAAAATAAATAAATAATGTCTTACAAATGTGCATGTTTTGCTATAAATACAATTATTATACCTAAAATATTATAATGTAATTCTAGCCACTCAGTGATGGACAGTTAAGATACTTACAGAATTTGCCTCTCTATGCTACAATAAATACCAAGGTATGTTTGTTGCCTCACAATTTTTTAATATGTCCGTAGGAAAAAAAATCTGGAAAGATAACCTATGAATCAAGGGTTGTGTTGCTTTCTGCGCATATTTTGAAACTGCAATGGAACAAATTAGAAGTATCCTACTTTTCTTCTATTACAGTATTTCATCAAGTTTTAAAATCTGGCCATGAGATAAGTGCAAAATAACATCGCATTGTTATTTTAACTTATATTTTAAATTAGTAGAGCATTGATTAGTTTACTGTGGTTGCTGTAACAAATTACCACAAAGTGGGTAGGTAGCTTAAAACAACCATAACAAAAACTCTCTCACAGTTTTAGAGGCCAAGAGTTCAAAAATTAATATCATTGGGTGGAAATCAATGGTTCAGCAGGGCCACATTCCTTCCAGAGCCTCAAGAGAAGAATATGTTTTGGGTGACTGCTTAGCATTCCTTGGCTTATCGCCACAATATTATAACCTTTGAGGCTAAGATTTCAAGTTTCTCTCTGCTCAGTCTTCACATTGTTTTCCCCTCTGTATATATAGGTCAAATCTCCCTCTGCATTCCTTTTATAAGGATACATGTGATTGCATTTAGGGTCACCCTGGATAATATTGGATCATCCTCCCATTCCAAGACCTTTAATTAATTACATCTGCAAACGCTTTGCTATATAAAGTAACATGCACAGTTTCCAGGGTTTAGGACTTAATATCTTTAAGGGGGTATCTCTTTCAGTTCGCAACAGAGTACATGATTCTATGTTTACTGATTTTTGATATTTCATTTTCTGTGAACTGCTACCTTATGTTTTTATCTACCATTAAATTTACTTATTTGTGTTTATCTACTTTCATTGTAAAACAAAAAATGGTATAACTAAGAGAAAAAGGGAAATATATTTGGCTTTTTCCCACCAATGCAGAACACATTTTGTGTCATGCCATCCAGTATATCAGTCTTTCCCTTTGTCCCCACTTGGATTTCATATATATGCCATTACCACCTATAATTAGTAAAAATCTTCACAAAATAAACTCCTAGTAGGTTTCTGATTAATTTTCTTGAAATGATTGATTTCTGTAAAATTTATTTGAATAAGAGAAGCAATGTGAGCTAAAGCTGAATTTTTTCTCCTAGTTTCTAGACTGCTGAACCAACACCACTTTTGCATAACATAGCTTACCCCATAGATAGCATATGAGAAACCCCATGTTGTTTATTTTTTGCTGCACCAATATAGTGATGTTTCTATTAAACAGGACTTATAATTTACATAGTTTAATAATCTGCTAGAACTCATCCTCCAAAATTATTCTTTTTCATAAAAGTCCATGTTACTCTTGACTACTAATATTTGCAGATGAATTTCAAAATCATTCTGTTATTTTCAGAAAGAAAAGAAAATCCTTATAGTAATTTTCTTCAGATTGCATTACATGACTGAGTTTATGTTTGGAAAATGGTATACCTTGCAATGCTGATTTCCTGTCCCAAATCAGGGCATGTGATTATTAAAGAATTTTTATTAAAAATCTTATTAAAGGATTTCACGTCAAGAAATTTTAAAGTCTTCTTCATGTAGGTTTTATACATGTCATCATATTTATTACTAAGCATTTAATTTTAAGTACCTACTGTGATTACTTTTGGATAAAGGAAAGTTATGTGTTGTCATTTACTAACTGTGTGACCAACATCTTTATTGAATTCTCTTTTTGTTTTTCAGATTATTTAGATCTTCACAGTATACAATGATAAAATCTGAAAATATAGCTCTCATTTCTTATTCTTTCTAATCTAGTCCCATAGGCTAAGAGCAGCAGTTCAAGGGAAAATAATGGTTGCTAATTGGCATCTTTATTTTGTTCCTGACTTTCACCATTAAATATAATGCTGATTTTTCATATATACATATAGAACACATTTTACATTAAAACACACACACACACATACTCACGCCAGTATATAAAATGAAGTGATGTTCGAAACGTATTACCCAGTGGACTCTGACCACTATCTACGAGCACTGAGCCGCCAGTCAAATTGCACACCACCTTATATGCAGTTCTAGTATGCACTGGCTTCATAGCAGTTCTATGGATACATGCTGCACACAGTTAAGAAAGTATTAACTGTTGACCAGATGTAAGTGTTTAATTGCCTCATTTTTAATTTTTGGTGTGATGAATAGTTTTCCTTACTCGCTATATCAATATGAAAATCTGCCTTTGTGGAAAATGTTCGTGATGTACTGATAGACTACAATTGGTGATATTCTATTAATGAATTTGCTTCATTAGCAATTAAATTTTTCTCTGGGGGCTCTCCGTGTCTGGTGTTTTTTTTTTTCCTCGTAAAACTCCAATCCCATATTTGGAGTGTTTGGAAGCTTCTTTTGTCTGCCTGTGTGATCTTTTCCCCCAATAATATGTAATCTATTATACATTGAAAAGGAGCTTCATACTTAGGACCAGAAATCACACAACCTTTAATATGTTTAAAGAATAATACTCAAATCTGAGAAAAATATGAATAGTTTTTTACAAAATATCTTATTTTTGGCATGAAATAAATCTACAGTTCTTTCATATTTTACAATCTTTAGAAATACACTAAAAATACTGTATGTTTTCCACTGATCAATGTGATAGACTAAAGCACTCTTCAGATTCTGTAGGGTATCTTTGAAAATGTGTACAATAGGGACATCCCAATATTATTGCATGGTTTATCCAGCTCCTCAATATATTTTCATATGTCCTTTTCTATAGGGTTGCCTTAGTAACTCTCCAACAAAAGTAATTTTCTGCAGTTTTCTCCAAATCCTACCTACATAATTGCTCAATTTAGTTATCATAGTGGGGGCAGGAAATAATCTAACTAAAGCTTTGTTTGCTTCTGATTCCAACAGTTTTGATACCAAAACCCTTCTAATCAAAGTAGCTAAAAGTGTCAGATATATTAAAACAGCAATCACATGCAGTACTGTAGAAGGATGATGGATATAAATTGATTTCTTTTATTATTCCAAGGAAGGGTACACTGATTAAATTTAGTCTTCATAAAATAAAGTGTGCATGTTACACTTCAAAGGTAACTAACAGATTACAAAGGAAAGAATGTTTTCTAAAGCAGTAAAAAGGAAAAGAAAAACAAACACCCAAATAATCCAATAAAAGGCAGAAAGGAACATGAGTTGATACAAGTCTGGTGACTAGGAAACGACCTACACACTCAAGAAGGGTAATATAGTAAATTTCGACTTGTATATAATTAGACTTAATTTCTGTCCCTGTAAATTAAATAGGCCTCTGTTCCCAACATTTTTCTCAGGTTAGGAACTAAATTTTAGTATGGGGGAGTGCTTGAAGAGAAGTGACTATGGACATCCATTATCAATGTCAAAATATCTGACGACACATATAAAGTACTTAGCATGGTGTATGGCACGAAGTGAAAGTTAGCTATTTTCTCTCTCGACTTCTGAGGCAAGAGTGAAAATTTCATTAGCTATCTCTTTAGTAATTCCTGTGGTGGGTGTGGTACCAGTGGCTTGCAGAGTGCTGTCCTGTGTTTTTGTGAAGGAAAATTCAAGCAGTGTTAGCTTAACATGACCTTTGGAAGTGTGGGTAAAGCAGAAAGAGAGACATTGTTACTACTTATGTACTTTGATTGTTCATTGACCTGATATATTGATTTCAGATTTCTATTCTATTATTAATAAATCTGTATGGTGGGTGTATATATTAGTTTTAATGTTTAAAGTACTTTCACTATACATGTCAAGACACATTATACTTAGGAGAAAGAACGCAGTCTACCGAGTCAGACAAACATATCTGAATAGAGTGTCACTAGCACTAGTAATTCTGGTCCCTCACTTCTGTGTGTCTCTGTTTCTCCTGTAAAAGAGTGTCAGTAACATGGCGTTAGCCTAGGTTCTCCAAGAAGCAGTCATCCTGAGAGGATTTAGTATACAAGAATTTTATTAGAGAAAATGCCAAGGAGAGGCAACGGAGAGCAAGCTGGAGGATGTTGGAAGCACCATCGGATCATGAAACACTTTGACCCCCAATGAAGAATAAAAGGAATGATAGAAGCACCCCAGCTTACCATGCAGTTTCAAGAATGTTCAGGAACACCTTCAGAAAATCCTCTAGTCATTCTCCAGTCAGAAGAGGCTCTCATCTCCCAAGAATAAGTTTACGTTAGTACCTCTGCCTTGCAAACCACTGGCTGGGAACAGGCCCTAGGAAGTATGGCCTGGGAGACAGTGAGGCAATGATTGAGGAGCACAGTGGCTGGGGTCCTTCATTTCAGCCAAGTATACTCCCTTTCTACAAAGTGTATTCTCATGACCACCATATCTACATTGCAGATTTATTGTGAAACTAGAAATAATATAGGTAAATTACCTAGGAAAGTGCGCTTGACACATAATACACACTCAATTAAGAATAGCTATGGTGATATCTCAATTGTGAGTTCCTTATCATAAAAATTCTGGGATATTCATAAGATACATATTGTTTAATCCTCACAAAACTTCCTATTAGGTGTTTGTATTGTTATGGAAAAATGAAACGACCAGACACTGAGGGGTTAGGAACACGACCTTTATTTATGTGCACGGGCCCAGAGGAGACAAACTCCAAATTCTGAGCCCAGAACAATAGCCCCGCATTCCTTTTATGCTGGGCTAAGTGGGGGAGGGTATTGGGAGGCGTAGTATAGATTTGGCCCGAAAAGGGCTTACAGAGGTGGGAGAGAAGCATTTACATCATAAGTCAGGGCAATTAGCATTTCATCTTTGGTATCAGCCTTGATTCCCTCTACATTCCCCCCTGTGGGTGCTTAGACAGCACTTTCGTCTGTCTCTGCACCCAGAAATGGGGTCCTCTGCTCCTTTTGGGGGTCTAGTGCTGGAGATGGTGGCAGGTAGCATTGCCTCAGCGACGGTCCACTCCTCCTCCCCGTCTTGGCAGGTCCTTCTCAGCTTTAGGGCTGGGATTTGGCCTGGTCCCTGTTCCGGTCCCGGGTTGGTTTCCTCAGGGTCAGCGGTGGCCTTGGCTCTGGTGTGATGGGTCCATAGAGTAATACCTGCTACTTTTAAGGCAGTGGGGGTAGTTAACAGTATTAGGTAGGGCCCAACCCGTCTGGGTTGGAGGGACTCTTTTTTCCAGTCTTTTACCCAAACATACTGCCCTGGCTTATGGGAGTGGGCTGGCCCCCCTGTTGGCACTCTTTCTCGCCCAAGGTGGGTCTGCCTGACTCTCTCTAACTCTTGACCTAGGGCTTTGAGGTAGGAGGCTTGGTGGGCCTCCCCTAAGGTGGTGAAGTCTGTGGTAGTAGGGATTTGGGTTATAGGGGTTGCCCTTCCATATAGGATTTCGTATGGGGTATACCCTGCTGAATTTGGGGTGCACCTAACTCGGAAGAGGGCAAGCGGCAAGACATCTGGCCAGGGTAGGAGA
>PVJD01019142.1:0-12484 GCA_004026545.1 Mormoops blainvillei | reverse complement strand
ATTTGGGTCCTGGAAGGCTGAAGGTAAGTGAGTAGAGGACTGGTAGGGGCCCTGAGACACAAATGCTCACACCCTGGGTCTCCCCCCGAGCAGGACGTTTGCTCCTGAAGTACCCCCTCATCTCCCTGCTGGAGCAGGAGGCGGAGCCATGGCCTGTGGACGAAGAGGTTTCACAAGGTGTGTGTCCAGGTGAGATGACATTGTACAGGGCTGGGAGGACCCCACTGACCCCCACAGGTCTCTTTCTGTATCTGATTTGAGATTCTTCAGAGCAAACTGACTACTCCTTTTAGTGAATACTCACCAACCACCATTCTCCCATGAGTGAGAACAAGTTCCTGTCTTCCCTGAATTACATTCCTGGTGAGGGAGAGGGCCACATAATAGATAACTAAAAATATAATAATGACAGTGAATAGGATGGTTACAGATTATGATGAATGCTGAGAACGTGAAAGCAGGTGAGGAGGTGGTAGAGACTAGAATTGGGGGGAGGACTTGAGCAGAAAGTTGAGGGACCTGAGATGACCTGGGAACTGAAGCCTGAACCATGAGAATAGCCTACACAAAATGATGTGGGAGAGCAGCTTCCAGGCGGAGGAAACGGCAGGCGCAGAGACACTGGCAGGTGCAGGTCTCTTACTGAGTAACAGACACTCCAGCCTCAGTGCTTTAAACCAGAGACTCGCTATGACTCAGGCATCTGTGTGTCATGGCTCTAGGCCCGGCTCTCCCATGTACTGTAGGTTGGCTGGGTGCTTCTGTTCTTCATACCTGCTGTCCAGCACCCAAGACTGGCAGGCACCTCTGTAAGCAGTGGGGGTGTCCTGGCCCTCTAGCAGGCATCAAGCTGTGATCCCGTGTAAGCAGTGGCCCTTCGCCATTGCCCAGAAAGGATTGGACAGTGTGTGGGAGGGAGGTCACAGCATGGTTTCCCCTCCTCAAATAATAACTACCCTTCAGCCCTGTCCAGACTGTCTTAGTTGACTGGATGTCATCCCTCTGGTGCAATTCTTTGGCAGGGTATATGCCTGGGTTCTGGATTTGGTCCCTGGTCACAGTGTGTATGAAAGGCTGCCCATTGATGTTTCTCTCCCTGTGTGTTTCCTTCCATTCTTCTCTCTAAACAAATACATAAATGAAAAAAATAATATAAAAATAATAATAATAACCAGCCTTCGCCCAGTATATTAGTATCCTGTTGCCACTATAACAAAGTACCACAAATGCAGTACTCAAGCAACACAAATGATCTTACAGTTCTAGAAGAACCAAGTCTAAAACGGGTCTGCCTGGGCTGCATTCAGGGATCAGCAGGACAGTATTCCTTCTGGAGGGTCTAGAGAGAATCCATTTTCGTTCACTGCTCAGGCTCATATTCCTGGACACGTGGCCTTGTCCATCTTCAGTGTCAGCAGTGGCTAGTCAGATCTTACTGCATCAGGTCACTGTGACCCTGACTCTCCCATCCCTTTCACATTTAAGGACCCTGTGGTTATAGGGGGGCCACCTTGAAAATCCAGGGTAATCTCAGTGATGGGCTAATGTCAAATGATTAGCAACCCTAACTCCTTGTTCACACGCACGGTCACAGCATACTCACAGGTTAGGACTAAGGTTCTTTCCGAGACACTGTTCTGCCAACTGCAATTGACTAGACTGTTTTCTCCCCCTTAACTTTTCATTGGAGTGTGGCATAAATGAGAAAGGTACCCACATCACACCTTTATACCAGTCCAGTGTTGGGGTGGAGGCTGGGTACCAGGGCAAAATAGCCATCCTGCCAGGAAGACAGGCAAGGGACTGCATGTGTTTTTCATTCAGCATATCTGTTGACCCTTGTTGTGGGGGGGGGCGGGTACAGTGGTGAGTCAGGTGGGCAAAGGCCCTGCCCCCGGTGTCTTCCCAGCTAGTGAGACACAGAATAAACCAACTGAAAGGGCTATAATGCACCACAGTCATTTATTGATTCTCCTAGTGGTAGTTCAGTTTCCAAATTGGGGAGCTGATGGATTTCTTTACACCTCAGGCAAGGTGGTACAACAGTGACAAGCCTCAAGAAGAGACTGGTTCTGGGCAATGGGAGGACTAAGTGGTCCTTCCCATGTGGTGGCTTTTCCTCCATCGCCACCTGCCGTCATGGACACTGTTGGCTGGGGCCTCTGCTCCTTCCCAGACTGGGCATCTGGTGAGATTTTCCCTGAAGTCTCACTATCTCCTCAGCATCTTCTTCAGCCCCAGTTCTCTGTGCCCCCCTTATCAACTCCACCTCTACCCCTTATACCAACTCTGCTCACCTGTTCTCTCTACTTTCCCTCCCTCTTCTATTCCTTCTGTGGTTTGTAAAGCCATATGGTTAAATGGCCAAAGTCATTTGTATTTTGAAACTTTCTAAACTATCACTTTATTTCTGCATCCACCTACCCACGGACAAACTTTTCTGCCTGGATGAGGATTGAGGGACAGTTCCATTTTTTTGTTTCTTTCAGACTTGGAAAGAAGATCAAAACCCAAACACTCAGCTGCAAAGGAAGAGATCTCTGAAGAACTATCCAACAATGTCCTGGTAGAAAGGTTCCTGTGGGATGGTCTGCGGGGCTCTAAGGGTAAAGACGCTGAGGGCCACTGGGCACAGAGCTGTGAGAGTCTTGATGGCACTGTGGTTCAGGCAGCCTTGACGCCTGTGAAGACATCCATTCAGGAGCAGCAGCCAGGTACTGGATTTTGGGAAAACTTAAGTCTGAGCCCTAATCTGCCAATTCAACCCATGACTCCTGAAAGACGAGGCTCCCACACATGGGGAATGCACAGAAAAAGGGAGAATACAGACTCAAAGTTAAATGTGCAACAGAAAACCTTTGTAACAGAGAAACCCTACAGATGTCAGGAATGTGGAAAGTCCTTCAGTCACAGCTCTGCACTCATTGAACACCACCGAACACACACAGGAGAGAGACCTTATGAATGTCATGAATGTGGAAAAAGCTTCCGAAACAGCTCGGCACTTACCAAACACCAGAGAATTCACACTGGTGAGAAACCTTATAAGTGCACTCAGTGCGGGAAGACCTTCAACCAAATCGCCCCACTGATCCAGCACCAGAGAACTCACACGGGTGAGAAGCCCTATGAGTGCAGAGAGTGTGGGAAGTCCTTCAGTTTTAGGTCCTCCTTCAGCCAGCATGAGCGGACTCACACAGGCGAGAAGCCTTACGAGTGCAGTGAATGTGGGAAGGCCTTCCGGCAAAGTATCCACCTTACCCAGCATCTGCGAATACACACTGGGGAGAAGCCCTATCAGTGTCCAGAGTGTGGCAAGGCCTTCAGTCACAGCTCGTCCTTGACTAAGCACCAGCGAATCCACACAGGTGAGAAGCCCTATGAGTGTCATGAATGTGGAAAAGCCTTCACCCAGATCACACCACTGATTCAGCATCAGAGGACACACACGGGAGAGAAGCCCTATGAGTGCAATGAGTGTGGGAAAGCCTTCAGCCAGAGCACACTCCTGACTGAGCATCGTAGGATTCACACTGGGGAGAAGCCCTATGGGTGCAACGAGTGTGGAAAAACCTTTAGTCACAGCTCATCTCTCAGCCAGCACGAGCGCACACACACAGGAGAGAAGCCCTATGAGTGTAGTCAGTGCGGCAAGGCCTTCCGGCAGAGCACACACCTCAGTCAACATCAGAGGATACACACAGGGGAGAAACCCTATGTGTGCAGTGACTGTGGCAGGGCCTTCAGCCACAGCTCATCCCTAATGAAACACCAGCGAATCCACACGGGGGAGAAGCCCTATGAGTGTAATGAATGTGGCAGGGCCTTCAGCCAGCTCGCTCCCCTCATTCAGCATCAGAGGATCCACACGGGAGAGAAGCCCTATGAGTGTAACGAGTGTGGCAGAGCCTTCAGCCAGAGCTCGCTACTCATAGAGCACCAGAGAATCCATACCAACGAAAAGCCATATGCATGCAATGAGTGTGGGAAGTCCTTCAGTCACAGCTCCTCACTGAGCCAGCACGAAAGGACACACACTGGGGAAAAGCCATATGAATGTCCAGACTGTGGCAAATCCTTCAGGCAGAGCACTCACCTCACCCAGCACCGGAGGATCCACACTGGTGAGAAGCCGTACAAGTGCAGGGACTGCGGGAAGGCCTTCACACACAGTTCTTCCCTGACCAAGCACCAGAGAACTCATACTGGGTAGAGGCGCTCTATAAGAGCTGCGACCTAGGAAGCCTTAAGCCATAGTTCATCCCTTCCAATACTTGACCCAATCATACTCATGTTCAAGATGACGGACAGTTATACACATGCCTTCACACACTGTACACTTCTCAGATAATCCTAACAGTACGGGAATGTGGAGACAATCAATGGTTGGGAACTTTAGATGTGAGTGTCCATCAATGCTCTATTATAAAACCCAGGAAAGGAAAGCTGGTAAGCCCTGTCCTGTGTGGCTTGGTTGAAGCATCCTTCCGTAGCTGAAGGATTGTGGGTTCAATTCCCAGTCAGGGCACATACCTAGTTTATGCATCTGATCCTTGGTCCAGGCACAGACCAGCAATTGATGTTTCTCTTCCTTCCTCTGTCCATTCCTCTCTCTGTAAAAGTAATGAAAAAAAAAATGTCCTTGGGTGAGATTTTATAAAGAAAAAAAGAAGTGGGAAAATACATTGGATTTTGGCATAACTTCTAAGGATTCAACAGATTCCAAACTTTAGATTTTCAAAATGGTGAGAATCCCAACAGATGCTTTTCATGTAAAAGAGCCAAGTGCAGTCCACCTTTATCATTATTTCACATTACATTCTTGAGTGGGGTGAAGCGCTTATTTATGGTACATACTGATGCTGCTATTCCATAAAAACAATACAGTGGAATGTTCCGCATATGCGAGTGGCATCTGTACGGAATCACCATGCATACTCGCCTGTCTCATTACAAAGTTTTCTGATCTATGTGTAAATCATTTGATCAAGGTACACAGCAACCAGTCTTGACAGACTTGAGTACCATATGACAAAGTATCAGTGTACTATAAACATTTAAATTAGTTATCTGCATTATTTTGCAATAAATTAAGCATTATAAGCAAAGGCATTGGAGAGATTTTATATAGGAAGTCTTGAGATTTAACTTCCATGGGGCGTTGCATGTTCTGTAATGGCTTTTGCTGCTCTGTTCTGGCTATGAATTTATGTACAGAACTCACAGGCACTGGACAGATGGTGGTGCCACTGCACAAAAGACCAAGATTTTTCCTAAGTCCCGTTTCATAAGCCATAGGACTTCCATGTTGGAACCTTATATTTTGCGAGATTTAGTCATCTGTGAAATGTACAAATTAATCTGTTCTTGAAGCATTTTTTTAATTGATTCTTTCTCCTGGTGTTTAATAAGCTTTTGTTTTGCTTTTTATAATTTAACTTGAAGGTCCATGGTATTTCATGGAACCCTGAATCCTCTAAAAGCAGTCTCCTCAACAACCATGACCCTTAGTGACTTGCCTCTATGACTATTGCCACAGAACAACAGTAACTAATAACACTGTGGGAGATTTTTTTTAATACAAACACAATTGGGTCACTCTTGCCTTATACATTCCAATGGTTCCTATCACTCTTCAGATAAAGAAAAAAACCTAATCGTGACAGACAAGGTGCTGCAAGGTTGGGTATCTGCCCACCTTTGTATCTCAGTCTACAGTCTACCCCAAGGTGTGTGTGCCAGCCACATAGACCTTGTTTGCTTTTTCTGAACTAGTGTCTCTCACAGTGGGACCCATGACTTTTGTCATGAAAATCACCAGTGTGTAGGTTATAAATGCAGACTCTTGGGCCTTGCATGCAACAGATGAGTCCGAATCTTTGCAGTGGTGGTGATGAGGTTGACTCTTGTATCATCTGTATTAGGAGGATCCTGCTCTAAACACATAATGTGCTGCCCTTTTCGGGGACTGTAGAAATGCTCTTTCTGCTTTGTAAGGGACTGCTTCCTCTACCTGTCACTACTTCATGTCCACATATCCTCCATCTCTGACGCGTAAATCTTTTCTCAAGGAACTCACTCCAGAGACTTTGTAGTACACATCACAATCGTTATTTGCTTGTTTTAAGTTCTATCACTCTCAGACTAAAGGTGGGAGTCACCCTCTCTGACGCTTGTGGGATTAGGGCTCCATCTTATGGCCCTATTGACCTTAATTACCTCCATAAAGGCCCTACCTCCAAATATAGTCACATTGGGGATTTGGACTTCACAGTGGATTTGTGGGCAAGGAAGTTGCAATCCAGTTCATAATGGTATTTAAACATTTCTTCCCATGAAACACCAGGTTTCCATGTATGTGATTTATTCCTTCCCCTACCCCGTGAACTCTGCCCATTCTTTGTGTCAGCCCTCCTGCGTCTGCCCCTTGCCCTCCAGATATCTTACATCTCTTTGAATCCTGGCAAAGCATCCTGTGGTCTGTACACTTTTCAGCTTTCCCAATACCATTGGTGAGACTTGGACCACCTTCCAATATCTCCCATTTGCTGCATTTTTGTCAATTTTCCATGTGCCTGCACCTTTGGATAGTAGTTGAGACCCTCAGCACACACCCATTGCTACTAATGCCTGGGCCAATCCAGCTTCCCCTGAGAATGTGTGGGAACATCTGGCTATTTTCTGTCTGTTGAAGAAATCATCCACCTAGGAGCTTTACCGTGTCCTCAGCAGGGCGGTGTTGGTGGTTAGGGGAAGACCAAAAAATAAAAAAATATTTTCAGTAGGCTTGCTTTATGTAGTGGTTTGAGAAAAGCCATTCTGAAGCTATTTTAGGATTCAGTAAATTAATATGTCGAGCTTTGAGGTGCCAGCACTCTCACTATTGAGCCCATCTGCACTTCCCAGGAGGCGCCAGTGGTGTGGATGTCTACCGAGAGGGCCAGTGTGCTGGGGACAGGGCCTTCCGGGACTCTCAGCCAGGACCAAGGCTCACTGAGACACCTCTCTATATATATAATTTTCAGACGCTACATTTGAGGAGTCTGAACCTGCAAAGGAGCGCGAGTGGACGGCTTGGCAGAATCCAAGAAGTTATAGAAAATCATGATTACACCAACTTTGTAGACCAGGTGGCAAACTCCGACAACTAGAGCCGTCTATTGCTGCCCAAAGGCTCCAAGGAACTGTGGTCCTTAAAACAGGAGGCAGTGGACAGCCAGACACTTCAACTCACCTGGGAGCAACGCATTCTGGGAATTGAAGTTCAAGCTCTCCCGCTAGATGTAGGTCGTACGTCGAAGGTTTTTTTCTCACTATATTTCCGAGAGGCTACTTAGGCGTGCCATCCGACCTCCGGAAAGGCGCGGTGGGTAGCTCCGCAGAATCTGAGAAACCTAGGTTCTGAGAATTCCCGGAGTTTTAAAGAATCATGGTTACTCAAAACATGTCCACCAGGTGGCGCAGTTAGCCACCAAGAGCCTCGTTCGGCTTCTCAAACACACCTCCGAGGCACCGGTGGCCTTCCCCACCGAGGGCCCGATTGCTACGCGGGAGGGAACCTCTGGGAGTGGTAGAGTCGGCTCCCCTGCCAAGCCGAGGACGTACTTATAAGTGTTTCTCTCACTATAATTCCCAAAGGCTACCGTTGACTGGGCGCCTGGGCATTCAAAAGAGCGCGATCAACGGTTCCGCAGTGTCCAGGAATCCTGGGTTTGAGAATTCCAGGAGTTATAGGGAATCGTGTATACATTCACTGTGTCCACCAGATGGCGATCTACGATACCTGGAGGCTCCTACTACTTCTCCCGGAAGGCTCCGCCGTACCGGTTCCGTTATCCTTCCCGACTGGTGGAGGGCAGTTGGCTCTAACTGCGTATGGGTGTTCCGTCTGAGCGAAGCCTCCTGGGATTTGTAGTCCATATTGATAGCCGTTGAGCCCCCAATTCCCCAACGCTATGGACTACGATTCCCGAAGAAAATGCGGCAAAGCGGTGGGCATCAGGGGGCCTTCGGTCTTCAGCGCGGGTTTCAAACATGCCACGTGCTCAAATACATTTTCCTGGGACGAAACGAAAATAAATGTTCTGATGTGCTTTGTGTATTTCATGAAGAAGCAAATATTATGTCAATGTCATGAAGTCTCTGTATATTGGGAGAATAAAGACGTGCGTCCCGGCTGACACAGACACGTCCTTTTACCGCCTCCCGCAATGAAACCCAGGGAATAATCAACTTTGCCTTTATTCCTCTCAGCATCCCCTCTTTCTTGCCCCCTCTTTCTTTTTGTCGCTGTTTCTCCTTCAAGCTGGGACGACAACCGCAAGGACCGCCATGCTGCAGGTGGAATGCGAATATTATGAAAAGAACAAAAGTACGAGTGTCAGGAATCAAACTTCGGTCAAGAATACTACGACCTGGGACGGGGGAAGCTGAGACGGGAACCCACGCAAGGCGATCTGGGATTTGTAGTTCGAGGCACGCGGGCGCAGTCCCGCGAAACGCGGACGCGCCCTTCGCGCTGCAGCTCTACGAAAGAGTGCCTAATGGGAAGTTTCCCGGGTGTCGGTGACGCCTAAGCCTGCGGCTTTTGGAAGCCCAGCTGGGATCCCAGCCTATCAGCTGAGGCCGAGGTGATAGGGCGGGGCGAACACGGAACCGACCGGAAGGGCGCGCGCCTCCCTATGGGTAATGTAGTCCGGGCCGAATGACGCGAAGGCCGGAGCCGTTCCGCCGCAGTGTAACGCGAGCTGGTCCCGGTCCGCGGCGGAACTGCTGAGACAGACGGGAGTTGGCGAAGCCGTTTTCGGATTCCAACCTTGCTACAGAGGTTCCAGAGTCCAGGGCGCGGCCAGCCAGGAGTAACTGGGTGAACACGCGGCTCTCTGGGTGGTGATCCCTGTCGCAGCCCCGACCGGTGCAGGCAGCCGACTTGATTGGGTCAACGAGATCCGCGGTGGACGGGTCAGGGACGGTCGCGCGGGAAGGGGATCCCGCGTCCTTCCTGGAGCTCCGGACGTGGTGTGTACCCAGCCGCGCGTGACTGTGTCATGTTTCCCTTTTGTTCTTGTGGGCCTGGGCGGCTCGCTTCCGGGGCAGCATGCTGGGCCGAGTGGGCGGGGCCCCGTAAAGGGGTGTTCCAGGGTCCGAGAGGGACGGTTGAGCTGCGGTGGGCCCCAGGCTTTGGTGAGAAGGTCGGAGCCTACCGACTAGTGGACAGAAGCCTACAGACAGCCGTCCCGACCCTTCAGAGACTGGAGCTAGCCTGACCTGCATTCGTTCCGGGAGTGGGGAAGGCCGAGTTCCCACCACGGAGTCAAATTCTTCCGTATCTTCTTGAGAGGCCTCCTCTCCCTAAAGGTTGAAGGTGAGAGGAGGCCAAAAACAAGATTTTAATCCCGGTTACCCCGGACCCAGAAAACAGACTCATTCTATGAAGCTTATTGAGCACTGACTACATGCCAGGCACCATCCATGCTCCTTTATTAATTCATCAAACATGTGTTTAGATGTCCTCAGTGCCAGGCACTGTTATATGCCCACGAACCTCTACACAAAGAAAACTCCCATCCTGAATACTGCAGAGAGGACAGCACAGCACAAACCGGAAAAAGCAGAATCGGGATTCATAGTCAGGGTCATCAAGGGAAGATGCAGATGCAGTGACAAAGGGAAAGGCATCCTACCTTGGGCCTGAGTTTCATTTACAGCAATCAGATAGGGTAGAGCTTGAAAACCACAGGGAACAAGAGATACTATGAATGCCTCAGGGGCTAAACAGGTGCTCTCTGAAACAAGAGGTTTCCCTCCGCGTTGTTGTCATGTGTAAACTGCTGTTCTGATCCATTTTCACTTCTTTATTTTTATTATTTTTAATTCTCACCTGGGGATATGTTTATTGATTTTCAAGAGAGAATGAGAAAGGGACAGAAACATCTATGTGAGACAGAAATGTCAATTGGTTGTCTCCCGGCAGAGGATTAAACCTGCAACATAGGTATCTGCCCTGACTGGGAATAAAACCAGCAACGCTTTGGTGTACAGGATGATGCTCCAACTAACTGAGCCACAGGGCCAGGGCCCTTTTCAAACATTTTTACACTTTAATTCTGGTAACCTCCATGTAAGGTCACCACCATCATTTTAGTGGAGAGGGAAACTGAGGCACACAAAGCAGTCCCAGGGAACCCAGACTGTGTGGCTCCCTTTCATAATGGCAGAAATACTCCTCACCCTGGAAATCATCTGAATAACCAGGGTTGTCGCCCTTGCCCAACCTGGTCCTCAGTTTTCCTGTCTTTGGAACGGCGTGGGTAAATCTGACATCATTCTTCAAAAGTGCCCAGAGCAGCCCTGGCTCAAGCAGGAGCTTGGGAAATGCCAAGCTGAGATCCACTGCTGTTGGGTTCGGCCTGGGTGCTGGGCTCCAGCTCTGGCAGCAGCAGCTCCTTCTACCTCCAGGTGGGGCTCCCAATGCTTGGGGTCTCTGTCCACCACCGACACCTACTCATTGTCTCACATCCCCTTTGCCCCAGCACTGCCCGCAGAGAAGCCAGCTGTTCCTGCAAGAGACCACAGGAGGAGGGAATGACCGCTGGGCTCCTGGATGCAATATTGCCGGTGAGTACAGCACCACTGTCAGCTCGGGCCTCCCAGGCGCTGGCCTGTGGTTCCCACTGGGCTCCACTGGCCTCAGAGCCTTTGTCCTCCCTCTGCCCCAGCCAGGAATGTGCTTTAGCCAGCCCTGTGTCCTGCTTCTGACCTTACTCTGAGGACCTCGTGGGTTCCCCCACCTGCGCCTGCTGCCCGGCTGACATTGATCACCCACCCACTGAGGGTCAGGCACTTCAGCGCAGCGCTCCCGGTCTGTACTCCCAGCTCACTCTCTTCATCACTAGGCAGATGTGTACTGAGCACCTGCCGAAGACCAGGCACTGACCCAGGCACCATTTCAGGAATCACAGGTGCAGGAGCAGACAAGGGGGCAGAAATCTCTGTCCCTGTTGGGCTCACAGTCCTCTGGCGAAATGTAAAACGTGTCAAGTCGTGTGGGAAATGAGGCCCAGAAGAGGATGGGCTTGTGGGCCAGCATTAACTAGAAGGGCCTGGGAGGCCCTTCTCTCCTGCTGGAGAGAAGTGAGGAAGAGGCCCAGAGGCAAAGCAGAGACCTGGGGGAGGGGAGGGAGTGAGGTGGGGGCTCACACAATGAACATTTCAGGCAGAAGGAACAGCATGAGCGAAGGTCTCGAGTAGGACCACGCCAGGCACTGTCCACAAAGGGCAGGCACACGCTTAGCAGGAAAATTGAGAACAAGGTCTCCTAGATAAGCTACCTGTGGCCCAGGAAGTAATTCTGGCCATTTTTGCCACTTGCAAAGGCCCAGCAAAGAGTAGGCACTCTTCGGAGGGGTGGCACAATGAACTTTCCGAACTCTGGTCAGTGGGGGACACATGTGACCCTAATCAACCCCTGTATCAACCCCAGGAGGTGGAATGAGGAGGAAACCAAGGCACAGAGGCAAGTCATCCCCCAAGTTTCCACCACTGTGAGGAGGAGGGCCCAGTTCTGACAGTCTGCCCACTCTAGGACCCCATAGCCCAGCAAACATCTTGTTACCTTCGTGGCTTCTTCCAGATCTCTGTGTGGCTGGCCCAGCAGCATCCCTCCCATTTTCTCCAGAGCACTGACCCTCCTGGGATTTTAGATGGCTAGCTCCCTGACCCTGCAACTAGCATACAAATACCACAGGGCTTGTATGTGTGTCTCCTGTTTCCACACACTGGCAGTGCTCAGAACGATGACTTGTTCTCAGTAGGACCTCAGATAACTACTCAGGGAGACCTCGTACATATGGAAAATGTGACAGAAATAGGGAAAGTTAGTGAAAAACGTGTAAAACCTCATGAGTCCACAGCAAACTGGTCTGAAGAGTGATGCCCACAGGTAAAGCACCTACTGTGCACGGTGCACAGGTACATGCTTCACATCGATTCCTTCACTCCTCCCGACAGGCCTCTTGAAGTTCTCATTAACTTCAAGATCAGAGTAGGGAGACACCCAGCCCTCAAAGACATGCTTGAGGCTGGGTCCTGAGTCTTGACAGTATTGCCCCCTAAATGTCCAGTTCACACCTTTTTAGTTCAACATCTCATTTCATTCTCGGAGAGAAGTGTGGTAATTAGAATTCTAAGAGGGCCTCCAAATGTCCTGCCCTTGTAGTGTGCAGGCATAATCCCCAGAGCCTGTTTATATGATAGTACTCCCGTGACTACACTATAACACGATTGGCCTGAAGAAAGGGACGTGGTCTGGGTGGACTTGACCTAATCACATGAGCCTTTTAAAGCCACAGTGTTTTCCCTGGCCTGGGTGATTGCAGGAGGAAGTTGGAGACGTGTTCTGACTGGCCCAGAAGAAAGCACATAACCTTGTTGTGAGCTCTTAATTCAGGGGCAGCTTCTAGGAGCTAAGGGTGACCTCTGACCA
>PVJD01019141.1:0-12481 GCA_004026545.1 Mormoops blainvillei | reverse complement strand
AAGAAACATTATTTTGCACTAAAATAAGCAGAGGACCACTAAATATACCATAAAGAAAGTACATTTCCTTAATATACAAAATTTTAATAAATTTCAAATAACAGTGGGGATCAAACTTGAAAATAAATTGTAAATGGATAGATGGTTGATAAGTGAAAAGGACGGAGAAGGTTTAAGTGATCTGAGTTAGAGGAACAAGGATATTGGGAGACAATGAATGAGAGACTATATGAACAGAACATAGTTGTCACACAATAAAACATCTAAATTTAGAATTTCAGAGGCAATACCATTGTAGAATTTTACTAGGGGCACAGTATATACATTGGATTTGGTAAATGTATGCCTAAAATATTGTAGTGAATTTTTTAAGATAAAGAATTTATGAAACATACAGATAAATGGCAAAGGCTGTACTACGGATACAGATTATAAAACATATGTCAAAGACTTCAAAAATATGAGTAATTAAGAAGATGAATAGATGAAAATGATGTGACTATATGTAGGCATATATAGCCATATTGTATCAAACTAAACAAAGTAAGCCTTTATATGATGGTGGAAAACTAATGACTTGGGAGTGTTACCATGTAGTATGGCATTGGAGTTAAGACTGCAGAATCTGAAACCAAATTGCATAGGTTGAAATGATAGTTTCTCCCATAGCGATGTAACACTGGAAAATGTACATATACTCTCTGTGTTGTTTCTTCATTTCTAATTTGGAGATAGTAATTGTACTCACCTTACAGTATTGATGTTGTTATATTGCTGTATTTAATTAATTAATGTAAAATATGCTATATCAGATAAAAACAGGTCCAGCAGTATGTAACAGAAAATCTAACTTAAACATAGTATAAAAGTATTTCCCTCAGATGAAGAACAAGAAAGAGATATTCACATTCACCATTCTTATTCAACACAGTAAACAAAGTCTTAGACAAAACAATAAGACAAGAAACATAAATAAAAGCCAACCAAATTGAAATGGGGAAGTCAAATAATCATTATTTGCAGATGACATCATATTGTACATAGAAAAACCTAAAGATTTGACCAAAAAGCTATTAAAGCTAATAAATAAATTTAGGAAGGTAGCATGATAGAATATTAATATTCAGAAATTGTTGAATATTTAATTTATTTTTATTTTGTTTTTTAATGTTGTTCAAGTGCAATTGTTTCCATTTTCCCACCACTACTGTTCCCCACACCACTCACCTCAAGCTCACAACCTCGATCCTACAACCCTTTGACTTTCTCCATGGGTCTCTCATACATGTTCCTTGATGACCCTTTGTTCCTCCATTATAGCCCTCCAACCTACCCTCTGGTTACTGTCAGTTTGTTCTTCATTTTAATATCTCGTTATATTTTGCTTGCTTCTTTGATTTGTTGATTAGGTTTCACTATTAGGTGAGATCATATGGTATTTACCTTTCCCGCCTAGCTTATTTCATTTAGCATAATGCTCACCAGTTCCATCCATGCTGTTGCGAAGGGTTGATGCTCCCACATTCTTTCTGCTGTATAGTATTCCATTGTTTGAATGTGTCATAGATTATTTTGATCCACTAATTTACAGATGGGCACTTAGCTTGGTTCCAGCAATTGGCTTTTGTAAATTGTGCTGCTATGAACATTGGCGTGCATAGATCCTTTTGACTTGGTATTTCAGGATTCTTAGGGTATAACTCTCCTTTAGCAGTGAAATTGTTGGGTCAAAAGGCAGTTTCGTTTTTAGTTTTTCAGAGGTAATTCCATACTGTTTTCCACAGTGGCTGCATCAGTCTCCACTCCCCCCAACAGTGTACTAGGGTTCCCTTTTCTCCACAACCTCATCAGCTCTTGATGTTTGTTAATATGTTTATGATGGCCATTCTGACAGGTGTGAAGTGATATCTCATTGCGCTTTTTTATTCACATCTCTCTGATTGTTAGAGATGATGAGAATCCTTTCATATGTCTATGGGACCTCTGTATGTCCTCCTTGGAGAAGTGTCATTTTAGGTCCTTTGCCCACTTTTAAATTGGATTGTTTCTCTTCCCGGTGAGGAGTCATGGGAGTTCTTTATATATTTTGGGGATCAACCCCTTGTCTGATGTATCATTGGCCAATAATTTCGCATACAGTTGGTTCCCTTTTCATTTTGCTGATGTTTTCTTTAGCCATGGAGAAGGTTTTTCTTTCTTTTATTTTTCTTTCAGGAAGTCCCATTTATTTATTCTTTCCTTTAAGTCCTATGCTCTAGGGGACATATCAGTGAAAATATTGCTGCATTGAATATCTGACATTAATTACCTTGTGTATATTCTCCTCTAGGATTTTTATGGTTTCATGAATTATATTTAAGTTTTTTTAACCACCCTAGGTTCATTATTGTGTATGGTGTAAGTTGGTGGTTGAATTTCAGGCATTTTTTTTTTTTTTTGCATGTAGCTGTCCAGATCTCCCAACACTATTTGTTGAAGAGATTACTTTTACTCCATATTATGCTCCTTCCCTTTTGTTGAATATTAATTGACAATGGAGTAATAGGATTATTTTTATACTCCTTATTCTGTTCCATTGGTCTACGTGTGTATATTTATGCCAGTACCAGACTGTTTTGATTACAGTGGTTTTGTAATATAGTTTGATATCATGTATTGTGCTCCTTCCTACTTTGTTCTTCTTTCTTAAAATTGCTGAGGCTATTCTGGGTTGTTTATGGTTCCATATAAAGTTTTGAAATGTTTGTTCTATACCTGTGAAATATGTTATAGGTATTTTAATAGGGATTGTTTTAAATCTATACATTTCTTTAGGTGGTATGGATATTTAGATGATTTTGATTTTCCCAATCCACGAACATGATACATATATTTATTTGTGTCTTCCTTGGTTTCTTTCTTCAGTGTTGTGCAGTTTTCTGAGTACAGGTCTTTTATCTACTTACTTGGGTTTATTCCTAGGTATTTTATTTTTCTTGTTGATATAGTAAATGAGAATTTTTACTCATTTCTGTTTCTAACATTTCATTGTTGGTGTAGAAAAATTCCTTCAATTTTTGTATATTGACTCTGTATCCTCCTCCTGAGCCAAAGTCACTTATTAGGTCAAGTAGATTTTTTTGTGTGTGTGTGTGGTTTATACGGTTTTCTATGTACATTATCATATCGGCTGTAAACAATGACAGTTTTATTTCCTCCTTTCCAAATTGGATGCCTTTTATTTCTTTTACATATATGATCGCTGTGGCTAGGACTTCAAGTACTATGTTGAATAGAAGTGGTGAAAGCGGACACCCTTCTCTTGGTCCCAACCATAGTGGAAAAGATTTTAGTTTTTGCCCATTGAGTGAGTGTAGGCTGTAGGTTTTTCATAAATTACCTTTATTATGTTGAGTGATACTTGTTCTACACCCACTTTGCTGAGTGTTTTGATCATAAATGGGTGTTGTACCTTATCAAATGCTTTTGCGAGCATCTGTTGCTATGATCATATGATTTTTTCTTCCCTTTTTATTATGTGATGTGTTACATTTATTGATTTGTGAATATTGTGCCATTCTTGCCTCCATGGGATGTATCCTTCTTGATCATGGTGGATGATCTTTTGAATGCGTTGACGGTGGCACTTTGCCAATATTTTGTTGAGGAGTTTTGCATCTTTGTTCTTCAGAAATATTGATCTGTAGTTTTCTTTTTTTTGTGTGTGTGTGTGTGTGTGTGTCTTTATGTGGTTTTGGGATTAGGATGATGCTGGATTAATTAGAAGAGTTTGGGAGTCTTCCCTCTTCTTGGACTTTTTGAAATAGTATGAGAAGAACAGGGGTTATCTCTTCCTTAAATGTTTTGTAAAGTTCTCCTATGAAACCATCTGGTCCAGGGCTTTTGTGTGCTGGAGGTGTTTTGATTACTGCTTTGATTTCACCAGTTTTTATCAGTCTGTTCAGGCTGTCCCCTTCTTCTTCATTCAGTTTTGGAAGGTTACATTTTTCCAGGAAACTGTCTATTTCACCCAAGTTTTCACATGTCTTGGCGTATAGTACTCTGTAGTAGTTTGTTACAGTCCTTTGTATTTCTGTGGTAGCAATTGTGATCTCCACTCTTCGTTTCTGATTTTATTTAATGGAGTCCTATCCCATTTTTCTTGATGAGTCTGCCTAAAGGCTTGTCAATTATTTTTTTTAATTTCAAAAAAACAGTTCCTGTATTTATGGATGTTTGAATTGTTCTCTTAGTCTCTATGTTGTTTAATTCTGCTCTGATCTTTGTTATTTCCTTCCTTCTAATGACTCTGGGCTTTGTTGTTCTTAGTTCAGTTCTCGAAGACATAGGGTTACATTGTTCAATTCAAATGTTTCTATCTTTTTTAAGTGCGCCTGTATTTATGTGAACTTCCTTCTCAGAACTGCCTTTGTTGTGTCCTGTAAGTTTTGGACAGCTGTGTGTTCATTATCATTTGTACCCAAAAACTTTGTGATTTCTTGTTTGATCTCATTATTAACCCATTCATGGTTTAATAGCATGCTATTCAATCTCCATGAATTTGAGTGTTTTTGAGGGTTTTTTTCCTTGAGGTTGCTTTCTAGTTTCAGGACCTTCAGGTAAGATAAATTGTTTGCTATGATTTCAATATCCTTGAATTTATTGACACTTGTTTTGTGTCCTATAATGTGGTCTATCTTGGAAAATGTCCCATGTGCATTTGAAAAGAATGTGTGTTTTGATTCTTTGGGATGAAAGTTTCTATATATGTATATATCAGTTAAGTCCATTTGATCTAGGACATTCATCAATATCACAATATCCTTCTTGATATTTTGTTTGAAAGATCTATCCATTTTTGACAGTGGAGTGTTAAAATTCCCTAGTAAAACTGTGTTGCTGTCTATATCTTTCTTGAAGTGTCTCCAAGATTGTTCTTATATATTTGGGTGCTCCTACATTGGGCGTATATTTACAATGTTTATATCTTCTTGAAGGATTTTCCCTTCAGTGTTATGAAGTGTCCTCCCATTTCTCTTTTTATGGCTTTTGTTTTGAAGTATATTTTGTCAGATATAGGTATTGCTACCCTGTTTTTTTTCCTGTCCATTTGCTTGGAATTCCTTTTTCCAAACCTTCACTCTCAGTCCGTGTAGGTTTTTTATTCATTCATTCATTCATTCATTCATTCATTCATTTATTTTCTGAAGTGGGTCTCCTGTAGGCAGCATATGTGCGGGTCATGTTTTCTTATTCATTCAGCAAACCTTTGTCTTTTGATTGGAGCATTTAACCCATTAAGAATTAAGGTTATTACTGATTGGTACTTATCCATTTTTCCCTCTTTGTTCCTGTGTTCTTCTCTCTCTCTCTCTGTTTGTTCCTCTTCTTATAGCAGCCCCTTTAGCATCTCTTGATTACTGGTTTGGTAGACATGTAGTCTTTCAGCTTTCTTTTTTCTGGGAAACTCCTTATTTCTCTTTCATATTAATTGAGGGCCTTGCTGGGTAGAGTAGTCTTGCTTGTAGGCCTTTGCTTTTCTTTAATTATAATATTTCTTTCCATTCCCTTCTGGCTTGAAGTGATTCTTTTGGAGTAATCTGCTGCTAGCCCTATCTTTGAACTCATGTATTTTACTTCTTGTTTCTCCCTTCCTGCTTTTAAGATTCTTTCTCTGTCTTTAAAACTTAACATTTTAATTATGATATGTCCCGCAGTAGACCTCTTTCAGTTCATCTTGATTTGGAATCTCTGTGCTTCCTGAACTTTCATGGTATTTTCCCTCTCTAGGTTCTGGAAGTTTTCTGTCAGTATTTTTTGAAACAGGGTTTCTAAATCTTGCTCCTTTTCTTCTCATTCTGGTATTCCTATGATTTGAATGTTGTTGTATTTCATATATATATATAATTTTTTTTAATTTCAGAAATTGTATTCTTCGTTTCTTCCTTGTTCTTGTTTAAGGTTTCTATTTCCTTTTGAATGCTATCATATTTCTCATTCTGTTCCTTGTAGTTGTCTGTGAGTTCCTTGAGCATCCTTAATAACATCCTCTTGAATTGTATATCTCATAGTTTGCTTGCCTCCATTTCATTCAGTTCTTTAGAGAGGAGTCTTCCATTCCTTTGGATTGCCGGTTCTTTCTTTGTCTCTCCATTTTCGGAGACTCTTTTTGTTTGTTTCTGAGATACCTGATGCTCTGCTTTGCCAGCTATCTTTGTAGTGTCAACTTCTGTGTTTATAGTTCTGTGGGACACAGTGATGTGGTCTCTTTGATCTCCTTGTATGGATGCTCTAGGGTTGTGCTTTCTTCCATTTGTGTGATGTCTCTTCTTGCAATTGGGCTTTTCCTGTTGTTGGCTCCTATATTGTTTGATTCTCCCCTCCTGTGGGTTTACTGGTATTCACAGCTCCTGCCTTCTCTTGTATGTCATCAGAGGTAGGGTGAAGGTGAAATGGAGTAAAACATTGGGGGAGTGTTATCTGGCAATTAAAGTACTAAAAAATAGGAGACAGAGAGGATATCCTTGGACAAGTATCACAATAAATGTGATAATTCACTCTATTAACCACATTTTATAAAAAGCAAAAAAGCGATAAGACTTTTATTGTAGGGGGAGGGAAAAATGTGAGCAGTCTCTAGAAAGCAGAATGTGATGTGAAGTGATGAGATATAGTGAGAGTAAGTGATAGAAACTTGGGGTAGTGTGAGAAAAAATAATGTTAACCACAACAGTAATAAAGCTCAGGAAGATAGCAAAATGGGCCAAAATCCAGGTAGGGTGCTGTGTGAGATTTAGAACAACATTAATGAGACTATCTATGTTCAATCTTAATACAAAGAATAAAAATTAAAAGACCAAGAGTAGTGTGGTATTAGAATATGGGTTTAGTGTCAGAAGAGAAATTAAAATGTAATAGGAAAGGGAGAGCAGGAAAACTAATCAGACAAGGAAACCAAGCAAACAAACAAAACAAAATAAATGTATGGAAGAAAAATTTTTAAAAATTAAAATATATAAAAAATAAAAGTAACCAAAAAGAAAATAATAAAATAAAAAATAAAATGCAAGTTCTGAAGGATATCAAAGTGAAATTTCTTAGTTTTTGGCATTAACCTTCTGATCTCTCTCTGGATCTGTTTTTGGTCCTTTCACAGCTCCAGACCTTATACTTGCAAGGAAAAAAGAAGGAAAAATAAATCCTCCTGTTGACTTTAAACCCACAATACCAGTTCTGTTCTCTTCATTAATGCCACAGTCAGAGAGGGGTTGGGCTCCACTTCTTGTTCTCTGTTTTTTTTTTCTTTTTTTTTTCTTCTTCTCTACTGTGGGTCATCCATTTTTTATCATCCTCTACTATCTTTGGGTTCCAAACTTCAAATAAGCTGGAATTTCATTGGCTGATCACATCACGCAGTTCTTCCGAAGGTCAGGTAGGTGTCCCAGTTGGGTGCATGAACAAGAGGGTTTACCTCTCACCTACTTTGACACAATCTTATGACTTCTGTCCTTTGTCATGTTTTCTTAGTTAATCTGTTTAGACATTTATCAATTTTATTGATTTTTTTTCAAAAGATCATTGTTTTTCTACATTATTTATCTGTTTTTAATTTTATTGTTTTTTTTTTCACTTACCAGTATTTCCTTGTACTGAGTATAATTGACATTTTTTTCTCTAGTTCCTTAAAGTGAATGCTTTGAAATCTGGTTTGCTAGTTTTCTACTTTTTAATGTAAGTGTTTAATTTTATAAATTTCTCTCTAAGCATTTATTTAGTTGCATTTGGAAAATCTGATATTTTCATTTTAATTGAGTTCAAAATATTTGTTTAATTTTCCCTTGTAGTTTTCACTTTGAGATGTGTTATTTGGAAGTATTTTTTAATTCCAAACAATTGTGAATTTTCTTATATTTTTATACTATTGATTTTTAGTTTATTCTATTATAATTCAAAAATAAACTTTCTGATTTATACTTTTAAGAACATTTTAAAGGCTTATCACTCAGAATATATATTGTCTTTGTGATTGTTCCATGTTCACCTGAGTAGAATTTGTAACCTGAGTTTTGGATGGCTTGTTCTCTGAGTATCAATAATGTCAATCTAGTTGATAATGTTGTTCAAATCATGTGTATAAATACCTATTTTCTGCTTCCTTTTTCTCTCATTTTTGTAGTGAAATGTTGAACTCCCTAACTTTGTTTGTGGATTTATTTCATCTTTAAGTTTTATCAACATTTGACTCTGTTCTAAAACACTGGTCTTAGGTACTTGTACTTTTAAGACTGTTGTTTCTACTTGTAGAATTGTCCTTTTATATAATACAGGGTCTGGCACAAATAATGCCTCTTTTTTTTATAAAATCATTTTTACAAAATCATAAGTATGTAATTTTGTAACATAACAATATTACACTAAAGCACACCATATGACATTTTAGGTGAAATGTTCAAATTAAAACTATAAATTATTACACCCATATTATTACTCTGCCAACTGCACTCAAGGAGGCCTTACTTCTATGGAACTCTGTATATTGTCCATCTTAATCTCTGTTAATATTCTACTGTTTCTTCATGTAATATTAATATAAATATCCCAGCTTCCAACTGGTAATTTTTTGCAAAGGATATTTTTATGTTCCACTTTACTTCTAATGTATTTATTTCTTTAACTTTAATGCACATTTGTTGTAGATGGTAAATTGATAAGTTGTGCTTTTTGTATCCAACTTGACAATTTGTTTTTAACTCATGTACTTAGATCATTCACATTGATTGTGATTATTGATATTGTTGAATTAAATTTCATCATTTTATATGTTTTCTGTTTCATATACTTGTTTTTTAAATATTAAGTTAATTCAACATTTTTATGATTTTATTTCACCTTATTATTGATTAATTATTTGTACATCTTTTACAAATTCTATTTATGCTTGCCCTGCATGTTATCCTTGATTATGGAAAATCTGTCTGCAATTAAAGTTAGCAATTCTCCTGTAATATAAGGACCTTAAAATAATATATTCCCAACCTTCACTCCCATCCTTAATGCTAGCATTGTCATATATTCTAATACATTCTAATTTTACTTATGTATAAACACACAATAATTTTCTGCTTGTTGCTTTCTATTGCTGCTAGGCAGTTATATTTTATAGCAATTAAAATTAAAAATGAGAAATTTCAGGTTACCCAAGGACAAAGAAAACAAAGGAGGAGTATTGAATGTGGTAGGTGGGTATGGGTAGGTCAAGGGAGAGTAACGAGGGAAAAAATGGGGACAACTGTAATTGAACAATAAATAAACAAATAAATAAAATAGAATCTGTAAGATTTCCTATATAATTATATATTTGAATAAATAGTTTTACTTGTAAAAATAATTTGTTTTTATTTTATTTTTTAAAATATTTTACTTAATTTTTACACAGAGGGGAAGGGAGGGAGAAAGCGAGCGAAAGAAATATCAATGTGTGGTTTCCTCTCACATGCCCCCTACTGAGGATCTGGCCTTCAACCCAGGCATGTGCTCCTATTAGGGAAATCAAACCGGTGACTCTTTGGTTCACAGGCTGAGGTTCAATCCACTGAGCTACACCTGCTAGGTCTGATTTGTTTTAATTTGAGGATGTTCTTTACACTGAGTATTTGATATTTATTTATTCATAATCTTGTCTTTCATTTGAAGATTTACAGTTTTATATTTGGGGTTATAGACTCATTTCCTAGTGTTGTGCATTGTGGCTTAAACCAGTTTACATTTATTCGCTAGTGTGTTGCTAATTTAAAATGCATTTCATTAAACTTGTTTAAAAATGACTAGAGGAGAGAATGAACATATTTAAATTAAGGACCCCTAGGCTATAAAGTAACTTCAACAGTTGAGGGGTAAAAAATAATGTAAGTAATAAGAGTGTCAAAAGTATCTATCACTTACTATAATATATGAAATAAAAAATAAAGCATATACAGCAGGTAACATTAAATAATATTTTCTTTTTTCCATATTCAAAACACATTTTTATTTTTATTATTTTAAAAAATTATTATTGTTGTTCAAATACTGTTGCCTCCATTTTACCCACACCACCCTCCCTACCTCTCTCATCCCAACCTCCCACCCTGGATCCTACTCCCTTCTGGTTTTGTCTATGTGTCCCTTATACATATGAAAGGGTAATCATGTTCCTTGATTACCCCTCCCCTTTTTACCAGTTATCCCCTCTCCACCCCACTTCTGTTTACTGTCAGTGTGTTCTTTATTTCCATATCTCTGGTTTTACTTTTCTCACCTGTTTATTTTGTTGATTATGTTCCACTTATAGGTGAGATCATATGGTATCTGTCTTTTACCGCCTGGCTTATTTCACTTACTATAACGCCCTCTAGTTGCATCCATGCTGTTGTGAAGGGTGGTAGCTTTCTTTCTTTCTGTTGCAAAGTATTTCACTGTGTAAATGTACCAAAGTTTTTTGATCCACTCATTTACTTCTGGGCACTTAGGGGACTTCATCAAAATAAAAACTTCTGCACAGCTAAAGAAAACATCAGCAAAATGAAAACGGAATCAACCCTATGGGAAAGTATATTTGCCAATGATACCTTGGACAAGAGTTTGATCTCTAAAATATATAAAGAACTCACATGACTTCACTCCAGGAAGACAAGCAACCCAATGAAAAAATAGGCAAAGGACCTGAACAGACACTTCTCCAAGGAGGACATACACAGGGTCCAGAGGCACATGAAATGATGCTCAGCATCACTAGCCATCAGAGAGATGTAAATTAAAACCACGATAAAGTACCACTTCACATTTGTCATAATGGCCATCATAACCAAATCAACAACCAACAAGTGCTGGTGAGGTTGTGGGAAAAAAGGAAGTCTAGTGCACTGTTGGTGGGAATGTAGACTGGTGCAGCCACCATGGGAAATGGTCTGGAATTTCCTCAGATAACTAAAAATGAAACTGCCTTTTGATTCAGCAATCCCACTGCTGGGATTATACCCTAAAAATCCTGAAACACCAATTTAAACAGTATTTTCATAAGTCAGAATAGATATGGGGATTTTAGTCATTTCACTTCTGGCTAATTCCTTAGAAGTTAGCATCATACCTACATATATTTCATTTTTGTTAACCTAGTAGAGCCCTTGATTATACAATTGGTTCAAACTGCCATTACTAATAGACAAACTATGGTTTTCAATTCTTTACTATTAAGAACGTAAGTTAGAAATGATTAGATTATTGGTTTTTGGGCATTATAGCTTAAGAATGAGTAAATATAACATCTCTATACATGGCCTAGCCCTTAGGTAAATTTTTCAATAGGCAGAGTCTGCCTTTGACATCCTTCTTCATTTTTATGTTTTCTGGAACCCCTCTCTTTCTGGTATCTCCATACTTCCCAGTACTCTCATGTTGCATTGTTTTCATTTATTCCCCAATAATAGTACCCCACTGATGTATACAAATACCTCGCAAGATTGATGTTTCAAAATTTCATGTTCATTATTTTTATATCAGCCATTCAAAATTTGTATTATTTTTAAAATACCAGTATTTATCTACTTTTTAATTTTAAAATTTAATATATTTTTCTTTTTAAAATTTTTTATTGTTGGTCGAGTACCATATGATTTCACCAAAATTTATATTCTTTAGCTTATATGAAGTTAGCTGGGTTTTGATGTCTAAACCATCCAATGATTATGATACACAATAAGATAAATTACTGTTCTTAGTCGTCCTAGAAATAGAGAATGTTTGTTAATTAAAAAGCATGTTTGAGTACAGAGATGCAAAAAGAAAAAACACAAAACAATATAAGAATCTGCAATCCAAAAATGTATGAAAGTGGGCTGTGAAAAAATTAAGTGTCCTCTAAATCAAAGGAAACAAAAAAGACTGCAAAGGTCAGGCTGGAGAAAGAAGCTGGGCAAAATGAAAGCTGTTTTGGGCATCTCCAGTAGATAAGTAAAAACAAACAATCAAGGAAACAAACACATAAAACAATGGCAATTAGCTTGGTAATGATATATATTAAGGTATTTAATTTATTTATTCATGTTTAAATTATTTTATAAAATAATCCCGGCTGGTGTAGCTCAGTGGGTTGAGCATCAGACTGTGAACCAAAGGGCCGCCTGTATGATTCCGCAGTCAGGTCACATGCCTGGGTTGCAGACCAGGTCCCCAGTAGGGAGTGTGTGGAGCTAATCACACATTGATGTTTCCCTTTCTTTTGTCCTCCTTTCCCTTCTGTCTAAAAATAAGAAAATAAATAAAATCTTTAAAAAAAGAAATACTATCTTAAAAATAAATTATTTTATAAAGTATATATTGAATTCATATGTACAGATTTTGTGCTACATGCCAGGGTAATAATGTGAGTGAAACCAGTTTCTGTTTTCATTGTATTTACTGTTAGTTGGGGGAGACAGACATTGATCAAATAATCATACATATTTCTATGATGTAAAAATGAATG
>PVJD01019140.1:0-12525 GCA_004026545.1 Mormoops blainvillei | reverse complement strand
CACTCAGGTAACAGATTCCAGTGTTCATAGTTTTTATTGGTCCAAAGGGAGCAGTGAGGGTGACTCAGATATGTGGGGGTGATGTTGAGAGTTGCTGGAGAATGAGAAATGAAGCACGTCAAAATATGTTCCTACTTCTGGACCTGAAGCACACCAGCTATATGTGAAGGGATTGAGGTCCCTCTCCATTGGGAGGAGGGGACCATGTAAATTTAGTGGCTAGATGAAGTAGGGAACTCAAGGCTTTTCACAGAGAAATTGTTCAAACCATGTCTTTCCAGACCCTAGAACTCAGCATGTCGCCTGCAGGGTGATGAGTTTATTAGTTAGCCAGGCACCCTGAAAGTTGAGAACTTGCAGGCGTAGCCTCTTAAGCATCCCTTAATTGGGATCTATCCAGTTAAGGTCTTTGCAGCTGTGCAATGGAATGGATGTAATAGTAGCAATAAACAGTTAAAGAGCTAGTAATGCCTAATGATACCTTAAACTTTCTTCAAAGCTTCCTCTGGCTATACTGTTTTGAAAGGTAGATTTGGGATGGTGTGTTCAATTTGTCCTGTTTTGATTCAAAATAAAGTCAGGAAATTTCATCATCATAAGCTGGGCAGGCTTGAGTACAGAATAACCTTGGGAATCTGAAATTTGTATTTCAAATCCTATTACTTAGGCACCCTCTGACAGTCAGAATCAGTACACCCTTATTGTGAAAAAAGTACTCAAGTAAAACAGCCACTTCTTGAATATTCGAGGGGCAGGAGGAAACTGGTTTCTGAATGCCTGGCACTGTGTTAACTCAATATAAATGTTTTGCTCAATCTTCTTAATAATGCATCATGGAATATTTTGCTTCTCCCTCTTTTTTCTTTTCTTTTTAAAAATTTCATTTTTCCATTACACTTTACATTCAATATTTTTTGTATTAGTTTCTGTCGTACAGCATAGTCTTTAGACAATCATATACTTTACAAAGTGTTCCCCCTGATATTTCAAGTACACACCTGGCACCATACATAGTTATTACAGTATTATTGACTATATTCCCTATGCTGTACTTTGCATCCCTGGGACTATTTTATAACTGCCAATTTGTACTTCTTAATCCTGTCACATTTTTTTAAATACATAATCTGTATTACATTTTTCCATTACTATTTAATTCCCTTGTATACCCCTCCTCCCAAGGAATCATCATTCTATTGTCCATGTCCATGAGTCCTTTTTCTTTTCTGCTCAATCCTTCCACCCCCTAACCTTCCTCCCACCAGATGTCATTTGTTCTCCATCTATGAGTCTGTCTCTGTTTTGCTTGTTCAGTTTGTTCATTAGATTCCACATATGAGTAAAATCATATGGTATTTGTCTCTCTCTGACTGGCTTATTTCACTTGGCATATGTTTTCCAGGTCCATCCACACTGTTGCAAAGGGTAAATTTTTCTACGTTTTTATGGCCTAGTAGAATTCCATTGTGAAAATGTCCCATAATTGTTGTATCCACTTATATATTGATCGGCACTTGGGCTGCTTCCATGTCTTGGTGATTGTAAATAATGCTGCAATGAACATAAGAGTGCTTATGTTCTTTCGAATTAGTGTTTTGATTCCTTTGGGTATATTCTCAGAAGAGGGATTGCTGGGTCAAAGGCAAATCCATTCTTAATTTTTTGAGGTACCTCCATACTACCTCCCAAAGTACCTGAACCAGTCTGCATTCACACCAACAGAGCAAAAGGATTCTCCTTGCTCCACATCCTCGCCAGCACTTGTTGTTTGTTGATTTATTGATGACAGCCATTCTGACAGGTGTGAGATGGTATCTCATTGTGGTTTACGTGCATTTCTCTGATGATTAGAGATGTTGAGCATGTTTTCGCATGTCTATTGGCCATCTGTATGTCTTCTTTTGAGAAGTGTCTATTCAGGTCCTTTGCCAGTTTTTTAATTGGGTTGTTTGTTTTTTGTTGTTGACTTTTGTGAGCACATTACAAATTTTGGATATTAACCCCTTATCAGATGTATTGGTGAATATGTTCTCCCAGTCTGTGGGTTGTCTTTTTATTTTGTTGATAATTTCCTTTGCCGTGCAAAGCCTTTTTAGTTTGAAGAACTCCCATTTGTTACTTTTTTTCTTTTATTTCCCTTGTCTGGGGAGATATATCCAACAAAAAATTTCTCTGATCAGTGTCTGATATTTTGCTGCCTCTCGTTTCTTCTAGGATTTTTATGGTTTCTGGTCTAACATTTAAGTCTTTGATCCATTTTGAGTTTATCCTTGTGTGTGGTGTAAGAAGGTGATCTAGTTTCATTTTTTCTGTATGTATCTGTCCAGTTTTCCCAACTTCACTTATTGAATAAACTGTCTTTAGCCCACTGTATATGCTTGCTTCCAACATCAAATATTCACTGGCTATAAAGGTGTAGGTCTATTTCTGGGTTCTATTTTCTGTTCCATTGATCTATGTGACTGTTTTTATGCCAGTGCCAGGCTGTTTTGATTACCATGGCCTTGTAGTATACTTTGATATTAATCAAATATTAATATCAAGCGTGATATTAATATCACGGGATATTAATATATGGGAAGTGTGATTCCTCCCACTTCCTTCTTTATCAGGACTGCTGTTGCTATACAGGGACTTTTGTGGTTCCATATACATTTTTTAAATATTTATTTTAGTTCTCTGAAATATGCCATTGGAATCATGATAGGAATTGTGTTGAATCTGTAGATTGCTTTTGGAAGTATGGGCATTTTAATGATGTTAATTTCTCCGACCCATGACATGGTATGTGCTCTATTTGTATTTTCTTTAATTTCTCTCTTCAGGATTTTATAATTTTCTGAGTACAGATCTTTTACATGCTTGGCAAGGTTTATTCCTAGGTATTTTATTCTTTCTGAAGCAATTGCGAATGGGATTGTTTTCTTGATTTCTCTTTCTGTTATTTTGTTATTGGCATATAAAAATGCAACTGATTTATGAATATTAATTTTGTATCCTGCTACTTCACTGAATTCATTTCAGTTCTAGTAGTTTCTTGGTGGAATTTTGGGGGTTTTCTGTGTATGATATCTTGTGATCTGCAACTAATGACAGTTTTACTTCTTCCTTTCCAGTTTGGATGCCTTCTTTTTCTTCTTGTCTGTTTGCTGTGGCTGACATAGGACTTCCAGTACTATGTTTAGTGAGAGAGGTGAAAGCTGACATCTCTGTCCTGTTTCTCATCTTGAGGGGAAAACTTGTAGTTTTTGCCCATGAGTATGATCCTGGCAGGGGGTTTGTCATATATGGCCTTTATTATGTTTAGGTATGTTCCCTTTATTCCTACTTTGCTGAGAATTTTGATGGTAAATGGTGCTGGATTTTATTAAACACTTTTCCTGCATCTATTGCTATAATCATGTGGTTTTTATCCTTCATTTTGTTTTAGTGCTGAATTACATTGATTGATTTGAGAATGTTCTACCGTCCTTGCGTTCCCAGAAGAAAACCCCCTTGATCATGGTATATGACCTTTTTGATGCATTGGTGTATTTGGTTTGCTAATATTTTGTTGAGGACTTTAGCATCCATGTTCACCAGGGATATTGGCCTATAATTTTCCTTCTTTGTAGTGTCTTTATCTATTTTTGGAATTAGGATAATGCTGGCCTCATAAAATGAGTTTGGGAGCCTTCCTTCCTCTTGAATTTTATGAAATAGTTTGAGAAGGAGTGTTAGTTCTTCTCAGAATGTTTGGTAAAATTCACCTGTGAAGCCATCTGGTCCAGGGCTTTTGTTTGTTGGGAGTTTTTTGATTACCGTTTCAATTTCTTTAGGTGTAATCTGTGTATTCAGATTCTCTGATTCTTCCTTATTTAGCTTTGGAAGATTGTATGTTTCTAGAATTAATGCATTTCATCTGTGTTGTCCAGTTTGTTGGCATATAATTGTTCATAATATTTTCTTACAATCCTTTGTGTTTCTTTGATGTCAATTGTTATTTCTTCTCTCTGATTTCTGATTTTATTTATTTGATTCCTTTCTCTTTTTTTCTTGATGAGTCTCATTCAAGGTTTGTCAAAGTTGTTTATCTTTTCAAAGAACCAACTCTTGGATTCATTAATCTTTTGTATCATTTTTTTAGACTCAATTTCATTAATTTTTGCCCTGGTCTTAATTACTTCCTTCTTTTTACTCACATTGGTCTTTATTTTTGTTTGTTTTTTTTTGTCCTTTTCAAGTTCCTTGAAGTGTGATTAGATTTTTTATTTGAACTTTTTCTTGTTGTTGTTGTTTTGATTTTTTTGTTTTTCCTTTGAGATAGGACTGTAATGCTATGAATTTCCCTCTTAGGATTGTTTTCCCAGTGTCCCACAGATTTTGGATAGTTGTGTCCTCATTTTCATTTGTTTCAAGGTATCTTTTGATTTCTTCTTTGACCTCATTGTTGAACTGTTCATTGTGTAATATCGTGTTATTTAGCTCCCATGTTTTTGCATGTTTTTCAGTGCTCTCCTTGTAGCTGATTTCTAGTTTCATAGCATTGTGGTCAGAGAAGACGCTTGACATGATTTCAATCTTCTTAAATGTATTGAGGCTTGTTTTGTGTCCTGGCATGCGGTCTATTAGAAAACATTCCATGTGCACTCGAAAAGTCTGTATGTTCTGCTGCTTTGGGGTAGAAATGCTCAGAAGAGATTGATTAAATCCATTTTATCTAGTGTGTCATTTAAGGCTGTTGTCTCCTTGTTGATTTTCTGCCTGGAAGATTTATCCGTTTAAGTCAAGGGGGTGTTAAAATCCCCAACTATGACTGTATTTCTCTTGATCTCTCCTTTTATTTCCATCAAGATTTCTCATACATAATTAGGTGCTCCTAGGTTGGGTACCTAAATGTTTACTAGGGTTATATCCTCCTGTTGGATTGTTCCCTTTATTATTATGTAGTGTCCTTTGTCTCTTACTATAGGCTTGGTCTTAATGTCTATTTTGTCAGATATAAATATTGCTACCCCAGCTTTTTTTTTCTTTCTCATTTGCATGAAATATCTTTTTCCAACCCTTTACTTTTAGTCTGTGTGTATCTTTCAACCTGAGATGGGTCTCTTGGAGGCAGCATATATATGGGTCTTGTTCTCTTATCCATTCAGCTACCCTCTGTCTTTTGGTTGGAGCTTCTAAGCCTTTTACCTTTAAGGTGATTATTGGTAGATACGTATGTAGTGCTATTTTATTATTAGACTGTTTTCCTCTGATTTGTTTTCCTTTCTCTTTTTCTCCTTATTCTTTTTAAAGCGAGCCCTTTAACATTTGTTGCAGCATTGGTTTGCTGTTAACAAACTCCTTTAGCTTTTTCTTGTCTGGGAAGCTCCTTATTTCTCCTTTGATTTTAAATGATAGTCTTGCTGGGTAAAATAGCCTTGGTTGTAGATCCTTGTTTTTCATTACCTTGAACATTTCATGCCACTCCCTTCTGGCCTGAAATGTTTCCGTTGAGAAATCAGACAACAGTCTAACTGGAGCTTCCTTGTAGTAACTGCCTGCTTTTCTCTTGCGGCTGTTAGGATTCTGTCCTTAACATTAAGCCTTGTCATTTTAATTATGCTTTGTCTCCATGTAGACCTCTTTGGGTCCAACTTGTTTGGGACTCTCTGATGTTCCTGGATTTGTGTGACTTTTTCCTTCAGCAGATTAGGGAAGTTTTTGGCTATTATTTCTTCAAATAGGTTCTCAATCCCTTGCTCAGTCTCTTCTCCTTCTGGTATTCCCATGATACAGATGTTGTTATGCTTCATGTCCAAAATGTGTCTTAAGCTCTCCTAATTTTTTTTAAGTTCTTTTTTCTTTATGCTCCTCTGCCCAATTGTTTTCTACCTTGTGTTCCACAACACTGATTCGATCATCTGCTTGACCTAGCCTACTGTTTCTTCCTTCCAGTGTATTGTTTTTCTTAGATATTGCATTGTTTGTTTCTGACTGATCCTTTTTTATGGTTTCTATGTCTTTTTTCATGCTGTTGAGTACCCTTATAATCATTACTCTAAACTCTCTATCTGATAAATTGCTTACTTCCATTCCATCTAGTTCTTCTGGAAAATCCTCTTGTTCTTTCTTTTGGGGTCTGTTTCCCTGTCTTCCCCTTTTGGCTGCTTCTTTGTATTTTCCACCTTGGAGGTTAAGCTAAGCAGGCAGTAATCTGATCTGTTGTTAATCTAATCTGTAATCAGCAGTCAGGCTTGAGCACCACAGGGTGGGGCAGAGTAATTCCTGTGGGTGGGGCTATTGCTTCCCCTCAGGCTGATGTCTTTCAGAGAGGAGTGCTCTGCCTGAGAGAGATGGCTCCTGCAGTATGGGGGATGACTCAGCACCTGGATCCTGGAGGCTTTTGCCCTCAGTTCTGTTCTTGGAGCCACCCACCCCAGACTCTCCTCAGTCATCTCTAGTCCACTGTGCCCTCCCTTTGCCAGAGCCCAGGGGAAGTGGCTACAAACAAACTTTTTTGCTTTGATCCTTTAAAAGGTTCTCTGCATCTCCAGCTGCCTCTTTCTGGCTGACAGAACCCTGCTGCTTTTCACAGCTGGGTGTTATCTGGGTTCCTGTCCAGCTCTGGCACTGTAGGCTGGGCAACCTAGATTGGGGTTTAGACCCCACACTTCTCAGGAGGAACGCCCTGGCCTGTTACCTGCCACCCATGGGAGCCCAGGCAGCCCTCTTGTGCCTCCTCTGCACTCCCTACCAATCTTGTGGTGAAGTGGTCTCTTCTGTCTGTCCTTCATTCTAAGGCTTCTCTCCAGCTAGTGTTCAGTTGGTCATTCAGGATGATTTCTCTACAATTTAGTTGTAATTCCAGATTGGCCTTGGGAGGAGGTTAGTGTAGCTTCCACTTACTCCACCTTGGATCGCCTCCCTTTTTCTTACGAATGAAATTTAGAATCAGAGAAGTCCACTTAATAACACAGTCATACAGCTGGCATTTGGCATCTAGAATCTGAACTCAGATCTAAAACCAGAGCGCTTGCCTTTAAGTACCACATCATGTGCTTTTTTTGTTGATTGGAGAGAGAGAGAAGGAGAGACATTCATTTGTTGTTCCAGTTATTTATGCATTCATCAGTTGATTCCGATACGTACCCTGACCAGAGATTGAACCCACAACTTTGGCATATCGATGACTCTCTAACCATCTGAGTTACACAGCCAGAGCCATGCTACTTTCAAGTACCTAAATTAGGAAAATGACAGGCTGAAATGTCATACCCTCTTTTATAAATATGCTTCTGTTATTTACTCTTCCACCTTCTCGTTGTCTTACCTTGAGTGGGAATAAGATCAGTGAAATAACAGAAGTCCTGGAATGAAAGTAAGTAGGTAATGGAGGCTGTTTCTGCCACTCAGGGCTTTCACGGCACTAGACCCAACAGCCAAAGATGTGTTAACTATGTCTTCGCCTTCATGCCTATCACATAGAGGGAGACCAGAAAATATTTGTTGAAAGAATGAGTGAATAAATTATATCGGAGGGAATTGTCTATATCTATGTTGAGACTTCCTGACAGATTACACATCCTTTCACATGTTTCTGGTCAACTATATGTCGATTATGTAAAAGTCTTTTTATTTCAGTTTTGGCTTTCAATAACATTTTATTTTAAAATTACATGACACACAGTATTATATTAGTTTCAAGTGTATAACCCAGTGATTGGACATTCTATTTCGTACTCAGTGATCACCCTGTTAAACCTGATACCCATCGAAAACCGTACATAGTTATTACAATATTATTGACCATATTCCCTATGCTATACTTTGCATCCCCATGGCTATTCTGTAACTACCAATCTGTGCTTATTAATTCCTTCACCTTTTTCACTGATCCTCCCAGTCACTCTCTCATCTTTCACCCAATCCCCCAACCCTCCTCCCCTCTGGCAACGACCAGTTCTATCTCTGTGTCTATGAGTCTGCTTCATTTTTTTGTTTTGTTTTGGAATAGTCCTTTTAGTGAAGTTCTATTTTTGATGTATCTAGTGTTTAAACTCTCAAATTGTCTTCTGTGGTACTTAGATGAATGTCTTCTGACCAGGCTAAAGTAACTCTTGCCTTACAGGACAAGGCAAACAGAACAGGACATTGAGATAAGACTTCAGCAAACATGGATTACTGAGTCAGTTTAACCAATCATATCCTGTATATTTTATCAATGAAACAACCTAGGCTGCTTTCCCAGATCACAAGGACAGTTGTTGCAAATGCAGACTTCCCCAGGACATTACCGTTTTTTGACCTTGGTAGGCCGTTGTTTTCATTTTGAGTTTGTGGGCAGTGTTCAAATGCAGGGGGGAGACACTTTTAAAATCATTATTCTGGTTATTTGACTCGAGTGGAAGGTGTTCTGTTGTTAATAATTGGGAAGGTGTAGGTTTATGGTTTATTTATCGGGTTTGGACCGCAGACTAGAAAATAAGTTTAGTTTTGATGTTTTATGTAGTACTTTCCCACACAAATGCAGCAGGATCCCTATGTTTAAGCTGGATATAGCAAACTTAACTTTCTTTCCAGGAAGTAAGTAATTGATGTTTGAATAACATAATAACAAGCCAATTATTACAATAAAATGAATACCTCTGAACCCTGGGTCATTAACCCTTCCTTCCTTCCTTCCTTCCTTCCTTCCTTCCTTCCTTGTTTCTTTTATTTATATATTTATTTTAACAAACAAACAAAATAGGAACAGACACAGCTACAGAGAACAGACTGACAGGTGTCAGAGGGGAGGGGGTTGGGACTGGGTGAAATAGGTGATAGGATTCGGCAAAAAAATAAAAAACCCTAGAAACAGACAACAGTATGGTGATTACCAGATGGAAACCGGGGTGGTGGCAGGTAGAAGAGGGTAAAGTGGGGATAAATGGAGATGGAAGGAGACTTGATTTTGGGTGGTGAACACATGATATAACACACAGATGATGTATTATGGAATTGTACACTTGAAACCTATATACAAGGTCTGTCCAGAAGATATCCAACCACAAACTATGAAAAATAGAAACATTTATTGAAGAAGGTAGAAGTTCCAAGGTACAAGAAATATTGTACATCGGACAGTAATTCCTCAGTCCCCTTCAAAGTAGGTACCCTGGACCTCACACCGTTCTCCCAGTTGCCATCAGCTGCCTCATCACATTTTCCTCAATGTCACTCACTGATGGTCTGAAATCTCTTCCCTTTCAAAGGTGATTATAGTTTTGGGAAAAGCCAGAGGTCACAGGGTGCCAAATCTGGGCTGTAGGGGACCTGAGTCACCTGGATGATTTGATGTTTTGCCAAAAAAACTCTGCAGGAGACAGGATGCATGAGTGGGTGAGTTGTCGTTATGAAGCTGCCGATCACCAGTTGCCTATAGCTGTGGCCTTCTGAATCACCTGAATAACTTTCCCGGAGGAATGTTCAAGTTTAACGCAAACTGTGATGCAGGGTCATTGCTCTACTCACTCAGTCATGTTGAATGCAATGGCCACACAGTACACATGCTCATCCAGTGGAATCTACCACCCCCACTGACTAGTACAGTGAAGTCATCCCTGATCACACATGTGCGTTCCAGTCCACTGTCCTTGGCTGCCAGGCTACATCGATGCCGTACAAACCATTCTTGTTATATTAACAATGGCTGGACTTTTTCCAGGCAGACTTCATAGTTTCATTAACCAATATGACCCCAATAAATGTAAGAAACATTTTTTAAAAAGAAAAAAACAAGATTTAAAATAATCACTTTCTCTATCCAGCTAATGGAGCTTACGCACCTACTCCTGGACTCTATTTTTGTAGTTGTCATGTTTTGACTCTCCAAGAATAGTCCTTTTGTCTTTCTGCAGTGTTCCCAGGTGACCCTGCCTGCTAAAGGCTGGCCATCTGCATGAGGACCTCCTTAGCTGAGAATTTGGCTAGATGAACATGTGGCACACCTGATGGGGAGGTCCCTGGGTCACCAAGAGGAGCTGGTTGTCATGAGTCGTTTCTGACAGAGAGGAAGAAATTTTCGAGTGGATGATTGCAGTATGCGCAGTTAGAGGGTAAGTTAGAGCATCAGGGGAAGCATCATAATGTAGCAATGAAGAGCAAATTCACTGGAGTAAGAGATAAACCTGGGTTCAGGTCCTACTTCTGCTACTTTCTGAGCATGACCTTCAGCAAGTTTTTTAACCTTCCAGAATCTCAGTCTACTCATCTCTAAAGGGAGGACGACGATGTCGTACCTAACTCAGTGAGGACGTTGTGAGGATTAAGCGTGTTAACACATAAAAGTTCTTAGCAGAGTGACACTAAGTAATAGTTGTTTTTGATCTTCCAACAGTTTCTCCCATTTGCAGGTAGCTAAGCACTCTGGAAAATTTTTACAAATTCTGTAAGGCCTATCTCCAAACCTTTCCTGTTCCCTTGGTAGTCCTTTGCACCTCTCTTATGACACTTATTCTAGTTTTTTGCCTTACAGTTATAAATATACTTTGTTTGCCTCATCCCTCCTTACTAGACTGAAAATATCTTGAGGTAGAGATGATATATAAATCCTCCCACAAAGACAAACAGAGTGCCCTGATATGATATGGTAGGCACTCAATATATGTTAAGGTGAGTTAGCTGAACTGATTTATATTGAAAATGTTTATATTATATTTCGGCTGAGTTAGCGGAACTGATGTGTATTTAAAATGTACTTACAAACAAGTCCCAGCACTTGGCGTCATGTTATAACTCTACTATTGGCCTTTACCTCCTATCTTTCCAGAGACCCAGCATATGTCTCACATTGATTGTTCAAGATTACCTGCCATAGATGTGAGCTGGGAGTTTGCAGCTTCCAAGGAAGGGCCTTTACTGTAATACTCACAGCAGGTGATAGAGACCACAATGGTAACAAACACTGTCAGGTTAATTCAAGAGATATTTATTGAGGATATTAATGTAAGAGATTGTGCTAGATCTATAGGGGTATGCAAAGCTCCAGGGAGAGAAGATGTGTGTGTGTGTGTGGGGGGGGTGGAATCAAGATACATAAATTCTGACTATCATATGGCCTGAAAGTCTGCGGCCTCCCTGCATCCATATGTTAAAATCCTAACCCTCAAAAGTAACGGCATTAGTCAGTGGGGCCTTTGGGAGGTACTTATGTCATTTAGGTAGTAATTTCAAGAATTGGGTTAGAGACCTCATCACATAGTAGGTGCTCAATAAAACGTTGTTGTGTGGAAAAAAAGAGAATGGAATTAGTGCTTTACGAAAGAGGCCCCAAAGAGATCTTTAGCCCTGCCACCATGTGAGGACACAGGGATAAGATGCCAGCTATAACCTGGAAGAGGGCCCTCACCTGACTATACTGCCACCTTAATATTGGACTTCTCAGCTTCCAGAACTGTGAGAAATAAATTTCTGCTGTTTATAAGATATCCAGTTTTGTGATGTTTTGTTATAGCAGCTGAACGAAGACACACTGGAAGAAATTACATTCAGGGTCTGGTACAAATAACGCCCCTCTTTTTTACAAAATCTTTTATTACAAAATCATAAGCATGTAATTCTATGACATAACAATATCACACTCAAGCACACCATATGACATTTTAGGTGACACATTCAAATTAAAACTATAAACTATTACACCCATATTGTTACCGTACCAACCGCACTCAAGCAGGCCTTACTTCTATTGGACCCTGTTTACATAAATTTTTTTGGGCTAGCGACTGAAGCTTCAAAAAGTTCCTGGTCTGAGTAGCTAATGAGTAGTGTGTGATGTGGCTTTGGTGAGGTGAAGACTGCCTAAGGACTTGAATAGATTTGGTCTGAAAAAAAAAATAGAACAGCGGTTCTCAATCTTGGCTGTATTTTGGAAATTTGACAGGGGAATTTTAAGAATAGTGATATTTGGGTCTCAACCAGCAGACATTCTGATGCCATTGGTCTGGTGTGCTTTTTGGGCACTGACATTGTTTGAAGTCTCCGCGGGTGATTCAAATGTGCAGCTGAGGTGGAAAATCATGGCTTCAGGGTCATGTTCCTGAGGGAACCCAAAGTGGTTTAGTTCAGGTCAGTACTTCTGGCTTAGTAAGATAAAAATTAGTCTATTTATTCCAAGGACATTCCACAGTATTATTTGGTAATTTGTCTCTTGGAGGGAAAAAATACTCTTTAATAACAGAATCATTGCCGTGACTCAAAGGGATTAATTCGATCATTTACTCATTTATTTAGGAAACTTTGAAAAAACTATTAATTTCCTATTGCTGCTTTAACAAATTACTACAAACTTGGCTTTAAACAGCACAAATCTATTATCTTATTGCTCTGGAGGTCAGAAGGTCTAAAATCAGGGTGTTGGCAGGCAGTGCTGTTTCTGGAGTCTCCAGTGGATAATTCATTTCATTGCCTTTTCCAGCTTCCAGGGGCTGATCACATTCCTTGGCTCACAGGCCTATTTTTCTGACCTCTCCTTCTGTTATCACATCTTTCTGGCTCTTATCTCTCCCTAATAAGGACTCT
>PVJD01019139.1:0-12512 GCA_004026545.1 Mormoops blainvillei | reverse complement strand
CACTGGACACTGTAAGGCCCTCTCGAATGTTATCTGCAGTCTAACAAGTGTTCCTGACACCCTGGGATGGTTTCATCTCTCCCAAAGCTGGGGTTTAGGGGCAAAGAGGGTGAGAGCCCTCTTTGCTGATGCTCTCGGCTGTCTTATGGGTGTCACTAACATTCTGAGGATGTTCTGCTTTCTGGAAGGGTGTTGTGCACAGTGTGATAAGCAGTTTCTTCCCAGAGAGTGTTCTGTCTTACCGAAGGCTGTTACCCACAGCCAATCAGGCTCCTTCTGCTCAGGTGCTCCTTCCTCTCCGCAGGTGTCCCTTTTGCACATTTCATGGTCATCAGATACATTCCGGTTGGTGTTCTAGCTCTCTTGAAGGGTGTCATATCCACCTGGAGGGTGTTTTCTGTCTCCCAAAGGGCATCGCATGGAGCTGAGGAGTCCTACCCTACAGAGACTGTTCCGGAACCCCCTCCTTGGCATTCAGAGCCATGCACCGCCAAGGTGCTGGAAGAATGTTCTCCACAGTCTGGTGGGTGTCACAGACACTCAAGGGGTATGAATGTCTAGCTGGTGAGCTCTCTGCAGGGTTGCAGTGTGCAGTCAGGTTTGCCGTAGATACCAGAAGATCGTGGTTCTCCTGAGGGGTCTCAGATACCACCTAGTGATGGGGTAGAGACACGCACTGCAGGGACTCCTTGCGGGCTCCTTGAAAGAACGTTGTTCCATGCGGAGACAGTGAGGGAATTCTCCTTTTCTAGCAGAATGTTTAGCATTTTGAATATAATTAAATTGAAGCAGTAACGCTCAGAGCAAGTGTGTGTTTATTTGGTGCTTGGAGCTGTGCCAAGTACACTCCCCGTTCTGCTTGCTGTCAAACCCTCCCAGCCACTCTAGGAGGTAGTCATCATTGTTGCTCCATTTTACAGATGAAGGCACTGAGGCTGGCGCTGCTTGGGGACTCGCCCCAGTGAGTGGTGAGCGATGTGGAACTGGAGCCTGTCTGAAGTCCCCTTCATCCCCTCAGTGCCTGGTAGAGCCATCCCGGCCATGGCATATCCACCGCAACCACTCAGGGACTGTTGTCTCGCCCCAGGCCCTTCCCCCTCCCGAGACAGATGACTCCTAGGGGGCAGAAGTGGCTTTGGGGCCTGAGGGTCGGGGAGCAGGGGAGCCTGACCTGGGAATGAGAGCGTATGGTGGGGAAGGGAAGTGAGGAGGGGGAGAGGGAGAGGGAGAGGGAGAAGGGGTAAAGGGGAGGCGCCGGGGCAGGGATAGGAAAGGTGGATAATAAGGGCAGGGGTTAGTCTGGGCCAGGGAGTCAGCAGAGGGGCTGAACTTGGGGTCAGGGGCTGCTGCTCCCAGGGCCAGAGACCAGGGGATATTTACTTATTTCAGTGGGAGCAGATCTGAAGGCCCTTCCTTGTCACTGCAGGTGTGGGCATTCAAAGGGGACTGTCAGTGTGCCTGCCCTGAGTTCTGTGTGTAACTGTCTGTGTGTCTGTCTACATGCCTCCACCTCGAGTGTCAGTGAGGGTTTTGTGTGTCAGGGGGTGGGGTGTAGCTGTATGTCACCATGGACCTTGTGTGTCTATGCGTCCAGTTTGTGGGTCAGGGTAGGTCAGTGTGAACAGGCTGTGTGTCCATCTCTTTGTGCATATACTTCTCTGCGTACGTGTTCTCGAGTACGGCCGTGTGTCCATGTGCCCATTAGCCACTCCTGTGTGTGTCTGCACTGTCTGTGTTATTGTACCATACCTGTGTGTCAGTATGTCCATGTGTCTGCTATCCATGCTGTGTGTGTGTGTGTGCGTGTGCGTGTGTGTGTGTCCGGATCCAATATTGCGTGTCCAGCAGGGGTTCTGGCCTCCACCTTACGCCTGGTCCGTGTGTCCAAGGGCGTCCTCCTCGGGAGGGGAGGGGCGGGGCACGAAGGGGGGGATCCCCTCCACCCCTCCCCACCCCCACCCCCACTCTCTCAGTCCCGGGATCGAACCTTATTTAGAGTCGCGATTCGACATCTGTTTTCAAATTTGATCAGCTCTGAACTTTATTTTCCGAGTTTGAGGAAAATTATATTCCATCGATCGCGCTCCCGCCCCCTCCCCCGCACCGCCCGCCGCCGCCGCCTCCATATATCTGCGCGCCGAGCCGGGCCGGGCAGCCGCGAGGGCGGGAGGCGCGAGGCGCGTGGAGGAGCCGAGGAGGAGGAGGAGGAGGAGGAGGAGGAAGAACAGGAGGAGGAGGAGGAGGGGCAGGAGGCCGCCCCCCGCGCCCTCGGTGCGGCCCCGCGCGCCGCGCCGCCCGCCCGCCGCCGCCCGCGCAAAGCTCGGTCCCCAGCTTCCCGCGTCTCCGTCTCTCTCTGCGCTTCTCTGTTTCGTGTCTCTCTGCGTCTCCCTGTCTCTGCCCGGCCGGTCTCTGGCTATCTTTCTGTGGTGGGTCTCCCTCTGTCTCGGTCTCTCAGTGGCTGTCGCTCTCTGCCCGCGCCCCTCTTGCTGCGCCCCCATCCCTGGGGCTCCGGGCATCTCCCCCGTCCCGTCCTTGCCCCGGTGCCCCCTCCCCAGGACGCCGCGGTGCCATGGCTGCGGGACCCGAACTTTAAACACTTCTCTCCGGACCGGGGCGGATGCGCAAACCCAGCAAGTGAGTGAGCGGCGGGCCGCGCAGGGGCGGGGATGGGGGGCGGGGATTCCTGCCCGGGGCGGGGGCCGGGGCGCCCGAGTGCTCCCGGGGGACCTTCGGAGCCCGGGGCGGAGAGGCGGCGGGGTCGCCGCCCGGGCAGTGGGGACGGGTGGGGCTTTGCCCATCCCTGGGGAGGTGGGAATGGGGGAGAGAGAGCTAGAGGTGTGCCCTCGGGGCAGGGGGCCGGTATAGGGATCGGGCTCGGGGGCCAGGAAATCCGCGAGAGTGCCGGAGAGCGGGGTTGGGGGAGCCTGGGGTCTGAATGCTTGGGAATGCGGCTGGCGGGGCCGACCCGAGGGTGGGTGGACATTCGGCAAGAGTCCTGGCGGGGTTGAGAGGCCAGGGCTGAGGCCTTGAAATTTGGGTGCTGGGGGCACAGAGCCAGGAGTCTGGGTATTTGGAGTTGAGAGCAGACTGTTGGGGGCTGGGGGTCAGGACTGTCAGTGTGGCTATTCGGGGCTGGGTCAGCATGGGAGGTTGGATTTAGGGCACTTGGGAGGTCTCTGTTTGGAGCTCGAGTTCAAGGCTGAGGGTCTGCAAATTTGGATCTGGATATTTAGTGTGAGGGGTCAGAGGGGCTGTGGGAAGGACACTGGGGCCAATTTTGGGGTCTGCACAATTCACGGTTGGGAACGCAGGCGGGCCCTGACTTTCGGCTGGCCTGCCCTTCTGGGGTCAGGTGGCTTACTGTTGCCACACACCTTTTCTGTCCCAGTCACTCCACACCTGGCACAGGGCCTTCCTGAGCCACCTCTGCCCTCCGTCCCCTGGCTGCACCTCTCCTGCTGTGTCCCTGTCTCTTTCAGCATCTCTGTGTCCACCTCCAGCTCTCCCAGGATCTGTTTCCCTCTGACTCTTCATCTCTGTCTCTTGCAGCATCTTTCTTTCTTTGGGTCCAACTCTTAGACTCTCAGAATCTCCTAGCTTGTCTCCCTCTGCATCTTCCTCAGCATCTCTCTGTCTCTCTGTTTCCTGCCTCTCTGTCTCTCACTACCTCTCTGTCTCTGTCTCTCCCAGCGTCTCTGTCTCTGTCTCCCCCTCGCTGGTTTCCGCTCAGATTAAGCCGGGGACCTAATTCCAGGCCCAGGATCGAATTTTCTGGCAACAAAGGGAAATAGCGAATCGATCGGTCGCTCCGGAGATTAAGAGACAAGCGGCGCGCGGATCTATCACGGCTAAACGGCCCCCCCTCCCGTTCCCCCCGCCCTGCCAGCCCGCCGAGGCCCAGACGCGCTCCGCATCGCCAAGCAGCCTCAGGAGCACCGGCTGCCCGGCAGGCCTCGCCTTACCGAGCCCAGAACTAACCGTGTGCCCTGCTGAGGACTGGAAACTGTGGGAGGGATCGGAGAACCAGAACTGACCCCTGGGGAGGGGAGGGGAGTGGAGGGGAAGGGCGGGGAGGGGCGGGGCGGGAGCGAAGCCCAGGCAGCAAGCCACCCGGAAGAGTCATGCTGCACACACCTGTGGCCTCAGGTAACGCCTTTTATCCACACTTGTCTATCAACACATCTGTCACATCACGTTCCTCTTTCAGCTTCCCACACCTGGGCCTCCAGGTAACGTTTGTCTTCTTCTACCTGCGCCTTGCAGGTAACATCTGCCCTCTGCACCTGTTTTCTTCGTCTGCCCCCATAGTTATCACCTATTCCTCTCACCTGCTCCCTCCAGGTAACACTTGTCCCCATGAAACCTTTCCCAAAGATACACAGGATCTCTCTCATACCTGAGCATCTGCTCTTACCTGACTCTCCAGGTAATACCTGTTCTCCAAGATTTGCCCTTTCCACCCGAATCCCTGTGTCTGTCTCATTTCATATCACCCTGTCCCCTTCCTACCTGCACTTGCACCATCCCACCTGTCCTCTAAAACTGTAAACACGCTTGTTTTTCACACATTCATATTTCTTCACATCTGCCTCCCCTTAAGCTGTACCCGTTTACCATATATTCTCTCTCTCTCTCTCTCTCTCTCTCTCTCTCTCTCTCTCTCACACACACACACACACACACACACACACACACACACACCTTCTTTTGCCCATAAGCTTTCACACTGCAAGTGCGTCCTCCTGGTCAGCCTTTGGGTAACACCTGTCCTCTCCCAGTCCCCTGGCCCTCACCCACACTTCTACCTTGCGATGTTAGTCTTGTCCACCCTCTCACCTGTCCTTCCAGAAGCACTACCCACATGTGTGTCCCCTGAGAACACACCTGCCTCACACCTCTCTCTCTCTGCCTCTGCCTGGCTCCCTCACACTCCATCTCCCATGGCTGTACATAAATACGCCTGCTTCCAGCTCATTCCCCCATACCAGTCTCTCCCACTTGTCATTTCAGGGGGTTTGTCCCAGACACCACGTGCCCCAAGTCCCACCTGTCTCCTCACCCAGCACCAGCTGACTGCTCACACATGCCTGAGTCCTGGGGTACCATGTATGTCCTTCTTCCTCATGTCTCTCCCCTGCCATGGTGTCTCTCACAAGCCCGTGGCCTCCAAGAGTCATACCTGTTCCACATGCATACCTGCTGCTCACCTTGTGTCTGACTCCTCACAGTTTCTCTGTGGCTGCCTCTCTCTGTCTCCCTGCCTTTCACGACACACAACGTGTACACTTCACACGTACACCTTTGGGCAGGGCAGGGGCTCTGTCCTTGGCCTCAGGCACTGGCCTCGCCTGTCTGCCTGCTTCCCTATGCCTGCCCCCCGTGGACCATCCACCCACGTCCCTCCTTTTCCCATGACTCTCACTTCCGTCTTCTTGCTGTGCAAGGTCACACCAATATCTCCACCCCCCTGCCCATTCCTCTCCTGTCCACCTCAGGCATCATCGCCTGTTGTGGTACCATCTTCACTCATTTCTTCAGCACATAAGTACTGAGAACTCCACGCCGCCCTCCTTGATCCCTGCTTTACATGCCTTCAGTTGGGTCTCTGCCGTCCTGGCCTCCCTGTCCTGTCCCCAAAGGGATCAGCTTATTCCCGGCCACACTCCTGCCCCACAGACGTGCACCTGACTGCCCATATGGGGTCCCCCTCTCTCCCTCTCCTCCCCCTCAACACCCATGTAGCCCTCGTCTCTTCATGGCTCTTTCAAACACCGTGTACCCGCAACCACCCAGTCTCAGCTCTGCTTGTCTTCGCTACCTGTTCACGCAACCTGTCCCCTCCACACCCTGCGAGACAGGCCCTCAGATCCCTCCAACCTGTCTCCAGCCTGCTGCCCCCGGGAAATACCTGTCCCTTTTCACAGAACATGTCCCCAGCCATCTCTCTCCCTGAGGAACACCTTTCTGGTGAACGTGACACCTATAGCATCTGTTGCACACGTCACATCTGTTTGCAGCCATCTATACGCCTGCCCACTGCATCACGAAGGATCCCTTAGGTCCGAGCTTCTCAGACTTCAGTGTGCGCCAGAAACACCCGGGCTGGGGGCTTATTGGGCCTCACCCGAGAGGCTCTGGCGCAGCAAGTCTGGGGGGACAACCCGAGGCCCCACATTTCTAACAAGCCCCGGGGACGCTGCTGCCGCTCCACGGACCACTCCTTGAGTGGCACCTCCTCATAGAATGTTCCCAGCCGCCACTTACTGCACCTGCCTCTGTGACAGGCACTGCTCTGAGTTCCTCACGTCCACTGTTTGTTTCATCCTCACGGGACCCTTACGAGGCTGGTGCTTACTCTTCTCCCCATTTTGCAGAGAAGAAAACCGAGCCCAGAGAAATGGAGCCATTTCTCTAAGGTCTCAGCCGCTGGCAGATGGTGGAGATTGGAGCCAAACTGAGGCCATCTGACTAAAGTCGTCTAGGTGTCCTTGCCTCTGTCACCTGCCTAGCAGGTGACCTACTTCCTTCGAAGACTCTCTGTCCATATAGTCCCTGGGGCCACACTTACCAGCTCTCCAACACCCCAGCCTCACTTTCTCCCTCCCTTCCTGCCCTTGGACACGCCCACCTCCCTGCCCTAACGCCTGTCACTCTTGGACACTGACTCCCAGCCAAGCTGGCCAGCCAAATTTTTGCTCCCATTGGTACCCCACCCTCAGCCTCAAGGAGCCAGCACAGCCGCCCGCCTCCCCAGACACACCTGGGTTTAGGGAACTGCGCATTTCCACAGGCACCTCTCTCCCCGCTCGTGGTCCCTGTGTGCCCGCCCTGCCTTTATTCCCTCCCTCTGCCTCCCTCTGCCCATCTCCTCCTCTGCCGGTCTCTGAACCTGAGTCTTCTTTTCTGTGTCTCTGTCTCTTCTCTGTTTCTTTTCCCCCCGCCCGGTCTCTCTGCCCTTTTGCTGTCTGTTTCCCCACTTCTGACTCTTTCTCAGTGTCTCTGTGTCTCTTCGGGTCTCTTTATAGCTTTCGGACTCTCTCTTTCTATGTCCTGCGCTCCATCTGCCTCACCCTCTGTCTGTCTGTCTCCTCCCTTCTCTTCTCCGTCCTTTGCTCTCTTCTCTGGCAGTGCAGATATCGAGGGGGTTTGAAGTCATACTGACCCCCATTTGAGTCCAGGCATTGACATCCATCCCTGTGAAACTTTGACCTCAGTTTCCACATCTGAGAAATGGGCATCATGACAATTGCTCCCTCCCAGGTTGTGGTGACGATGGGTGCTGAGGGCAGTGAGAAGACCCAGGACAGATAGGGGCTGATCTGCCCCTGGGTCCCCCTCTGTTCCTGATCTTCCCATGGGCTGCCGACCCACCTGGCTGTTGGTGAGCGTGTGTGTGGTGGGGGGGCGGGGGGAATGGAGAGAGAGGTGGGCAGAGGCATCCCGGCCGAGGCCTGGGCATGGGACCAGTGTGGGGCTGGGGACAGGGATCGATCCGCTCGGCGGCAGTGCGCGGGCCAGGATTGCATCTTGTCACAATAATTTATTGCTCTCATCCCGTCTGATCGATGGCGCTGAATTAGCACCGTGCGATGCCCCTGGAGCCCCGAGCCTCCCCAGGCCTGCCGGACCCCAGCCCTCCTCTGGCCCTGTGGGACTCTCCGCAGCCCAGGCGCCCAGCTGCAGCCGGCCCAGACCCCACGCCTGGCCCTGACGGGGTGCTCTGGCCCTGCCCTCTGTCTACTGTCTCCCTGTCCCCGTGTCTCTTCCCCCACCTCAGTGTCCCACTTTGCCTCTCATGTTTGCCTTCCTGGGCCTTTGACCCTGTGTACCTGTCCCTCCTCCTCTCTGACCCTCAGTCACCCACTTCTCCCCCATTTTTGAGCCCTTTTCCTCACCCCTTTCATTCTCTGTTTCTCTCTGTTTCCGTGTCTCAGCGCCCCATCTACCTGTCCCTCTGGCTCTCTCTCCATTCCCACCTGTCCATCCCTGTCCCTCCGTCCCCCTTGCCCCGGGCTTTGCTGGTCCACCTCCATTTCTGGCCCTTGTTCTCTGGCGTTCTGTCTCTTTGACTCACTGTCTCTGGCTCTGTTTCCCTGCCTTGTCCCGTTTCATCCGAAAGCCATTTAAACAATTTTTCCTGAGCACGTACTTGGCACCAAGCCCCATGAACAGGGCACATAGCGCCCTGCCCCGTGGCCACGCCGGCCGGTGCCGTCTGTCACTGTCTCTCTGGTGGGAGGCTTGGGGGCCGGAAGGTCCAGCCAAGGCAGCCTGGCGGGCCTGGGGTTTGGGGATGAGAAGAGGGGTGAGAGCTGGAATTGCGGGATAACTTGCATTGGGAAGAGGTTGGGGTTCAAGATGAGGCAGGTTAGGGTGTGGGGATGGGGCCAGGTGGAGGTGAGGAGGGGGAGGGGAGCGTTTGGGAGTTGAAGGGCTAGGGTAGGCATTCCAGTGGCCCTGAGCTCCCGCTGCCATCAGCCTGGGCCCCAGAGCCTCCGGCCTTTCCCGTCCCTCCTACCTCCGCCCTGCAGCTGCGGCTTTCCCTCATCCACTCGCCAGCCTCTGCCCTAATCCCTCAATTTTCCGCATCTCTGCCCCCTCCTCTCCTTCCTCCCTGACCCGGGGTCTTTCCTCCAGCAGCTCTCTCCCCTTGACCTCCAGCTCTTTAATTCACTTTGTCAAGCCTGACTCACTCGCCTTTTCCGGGTTTCTCTGACTTGGGTTCCCCCACCTCTGTCTCTCTCTCTTTCCCTCACCTTCTCCCTGTGTCTCGACCCCCTCTCTGTCTCTGCCTTTCTCTGGGTGTCTCTTGTCTCGGTCTCCCCCTCCCACCCCAGCACTTCCCCCCATCTCTCCATGTCTCTGAAGGGAGGGGCAGGGCCCCGCTGCAGGGGTTAGGGGAGCAGCCTGAGCTCTGGGTCCGCATAGCAGTTGCGCCTCCGCCTCTCTCTCCCAGGGCTGTTTGGTAGGCGGGGTGCGTGGCACTGCGGCTCCCACCTCCCTGGGGACGCTCTCTTGCCACCCCCACCACTGACACCGTTCTGCGTGCTGGCTGCGGCCCCAGGGACATTCATGGAGAGACCAGGGCTCGGGGAGAGAGACAGAGACCCGGAGAGATCCACGGCCCCAGACGGAGATGCCAACTAGAGAGACAGGGAGAGGGTGGGTGTGAGGTGCCACCTAACCACCCCAAACCAACGTCTCAGACACCCTCCCAGGGCTGGGAGCCCGTGTCCCATTGTCTTTCTGCAAACTGTCCCCCAGTCTGTCTTGCACAATGCAGCTCCGGCGCAGGTTGCGTGTGTGCGTGCACACGCCTGGGTGTGTAAGCCCTGGTGACTGACTGTGTGTGACGCTGCCTGTGTGAGTGGGGACATCTCGGCCATCTTTTCGTGTGACTTGTGTCGCAGCAGGTGGGAATGTGAGTTGTGGACACGCGTGCAGTCCTGGGCACGGGGGACCACGTCCGGGGGCCCAAGTAAAGCCATGTGCGCCCTGTTTGTAAGCATGCGCGTGACTTCTGTGCAGAAGCCGGTGTGAGCAGCTGGCGTGACCGTCTCCGCTCTGGAGCTGTGCCGTACCTGGAGTTCCCAGGCTGGCCGGCCATGTGGCGTGCCTGAGTGCCCGGCACAGGACAGCCCGCACCGCTGAGGGCCGGGAGACGAGAAGGCTTGGTCCAAGGGAGATGGGGTTGGGCAGGGGGGACCGAGTGCGTGCCACCCCAGTGGGACCCCAGGGGCCTGGCTGTTGGACGAAGAACTGCTGTGGGCAAAGGTCACAAAAATCCCCCCGAATCCGCGCCAGAGACTGGCGGTGTGAGCGCATTGCAGTGTGTTTGTGTTAAGGGGTGTCTGTTGTGTCTCTGAGCCCGTGGGCGTGTGTCTGAGTCTGGGAGCAGACGTGAACAGTGTTTTCTCGTGGGTGCACGTGCCTGTGTGCGTGCGTGGTCATTTTGGGGAGCAGCGTATCACAGGCTGGAAAAGGGCGTGTGTTCGTACGGACCGAGTCAGCGATACTCCGTGTGACCAGCCCTGAGGACTGTTGGAGGCCGAGTGTAGTGCGTGTTTGTATGTGACACGTGTGCCCTCCTTGTGTGAGGTGTGCCCTGTGAAGTGTGGGGCTGTGTCTCCGTGACGACATGTGAACGTGGGCGTGGGTTTGGTGCCTCTGCATGTGTGTTCTGTGTGCCCGGGTGCGGATGATAGAGTGTGGCCCTGAGAGCAGTAGCGCGCGTGTGCGTGTGTGTGTGCACGCGCACACCTGTGCATGTGCCCCGTGCACAGACGCACCCTCACCCGGGGTCAGACCAGAGCATTTGGTCGACGTGGGCAGAGGAGGGAGTGGGGGTGACCTCGGGGGTGGGGGAAGTCCTGGCAAGAGGGTCCCCATCACCCTCCTGACCCTGTCCTCCTGGGTCTCCTCGGTGCCTGCGATGGGACAGTCCCCGAGCCTGGGTGTGTGTGCGCACAGACGTGGATGTCCTCTAGATGACAGGTGTGCGTGTGAGCATGCACGCGTATCGTGTGTGACGGCAGGCAGCCAGGCCGCGTGTGGTGTGGGAAATGGGCCCAGTGGGGGGGTGTCCAGAGAGGGAGTGTGAGGGGATCTGCTGTGTGTCTCCGCTGTGTGCACAGGCATGTGTCCTAGGGAGGGTGTGTTCCCTGGGTGGGTGCAGGCAGCGTGTCAGGCTGTGTGTGTGCGCCTGGGAGTAACGTGTGTGCCTGTTGGTGTGTGCGTGCGTGCGGGGGTGGCAGAGGGAGAAGGGTCTTGGGCCGCATCTCTCTCCTCTTTAGACAGAGCCCCGGAGAAGATATGAAATTTAAAAAAAAAATCAATTTTCATTCCACTTGTGCAGATTGTGTTAAGGGGAGCTGGGGGGGCTGGGTGAGGGATGAAGGGGCTGGGTGGGGGGGGGGTGAGGCCCGAGGCAGCTCCCGAGGCGGCCGGAGCAGCTTAGAGAAATCAAAACAACTGGTTAAACCCCAACCCAGGGGGCCTCAGTGATGGGAGGTGAAGAGAGACTCGGAGAGACAGAGAGGGACAGGGAGAGACAGAGATGCCCAGAGACAGAGACAAGAAACAGAGACACTTGGAAACAGACGTGTGGAGATAGAGGCGGATGGAGAGATGGAGCCACAAGACCCACAGTGAGAGAGACAGACAGAGAGACAGAGAGACAGAGAGACAGAGACAGGGACAACGACAGCCAGCAGAGTCCAGGAGAGGCCAGAAGACCTGTCTCCAAAGAGACAGCACCAGTCGCGGGCCTGAGACACTGGCGCACCTTACACATATTCACGCACACGCGGAGACATGCTCGGGGCGGGTGGATGGGTGGAGGGACAGGCAGACAGCCGGGCAGATGGCAGCAGGATCAGCGGAGCCCCAGGTGGGGCCCCCTCTGAGCGGCCACCCTCGTCGCAACACAGCCCCCCGCAGCCGGCCTGTGGGTCTGAGTGGGCTGCCGTTCAGACTGGTCCGTGCGTGCGTGCATGTGCACCTGTGTCCATGCGTGACACAGCACATGTGCACACAGGGTCTTTAGTGCTTGCCTGTGTGACTCTGCTTTTATGTCGCTTGTGTGTGACAGGCTTTGCTGTGCTGGCGCCTGTGCCGGGGTGCCTGAGTGTCCTCCGTTGCCATGTGGCGTTTGTCACTGCGGTCTGTGTATCTGCCCTGATTGTGAACCCTGGCTTGTGGCTGTGTCTGTTAGTGTGTGTCTATGATTTGTGTTTGTGGGTCTTTGTTTATGTGTGGGACTGAATTGATGTGTGTCTTGTATGTGTATCTGTGTACAAAATTGTTTTTGTTTCTGTGTGAATGTCATGGTATGTGTGTGACAGTCACGGAGTGTGTGTGTGTGTGTGTGGCTGCATGGTTACTTTGACACACATGTCTGTGTGTTGTGTTTGACATGACCATGTGTGTGCATGAGTTACTGTGTGGGTCTGTGTGATGTGTGTTGGTTATAACATTCTTTGTGCACATGATTTTGTTGACATGCATCACAGATCTGTTGACATGTCTGTGTTGTGCACTATGTGTGACAGTGTGGTGCATGTCGCTTTGTTGATATGTGTGTGGTGCACTGTGACGTGTGGTGTGTGTCACTTTGTTGATCTGTGTCTGTGTGTTGTGTTGTGTGTGACAGCGTGGTGCATGTTGCTTTGTTGACGTGTGTGTGGTGCACTGTGTGTGATGGCATAGTGTGTGTCGCTTTGTGGATATGTGTCTGTGTGTTGTATGTGATGGTGTTGTGTGTGTACCTTTGAGGACGTGTGTCTGTGCAGTGTGTTGTGTGTGACGTGTGGTGTGTGTTGCTTTGTTGATGTGTGTCTGTGGTGTGTTGTGTGTGACGGTGTGGTGTGTGTCACTCTGGATGTGTGTCTGTGTGGTATGTTGTGTGTGACAGTGTTGTGGATGTCTCATTGTTGACATGTGTCTGTGTGGTGCACTGTGACGTGTGGTGTGTGTTGCTTTGTGGGCGTGTGTCTGCGGTGTGTTGTGTGTGA
>PVJD01019138.1:0-12494 GCA_004026545.1 Mormoops blainvillei | reverse complement strand
GTACTTTTAGTATCTCATTTTAATTTTTCTAGTGGCCATTAGGCACAATTTTTTTCCGTAGTTTTAAATTTTCTGCTTAAAAATTAAAATATATATTTTAACATATAGGATAGTTAAAGTTAATATTGTTTCACTTCATGGTAAAATATAAAAACCTTGTAATAGTATAATTATATTTCACCCCCTTCTATTTGTGTAGTTATTGTCACATATATTTTATTTACTTATGTTTTAAACTACATAATACAGTGTGATAATTTTATATCATATAGTTGATTATGAATTATTAGTTTGCTTGCAATATAGAAAGTTGCAAAAGAATTTTGTCCCTGTTTTCATAATGAAAAAATACCAAATAATCTGTCAAATCAAAACTGTTTCTGAAATCACTAGAGAACTGAGCTCACAAGGCAAATGAGCAATCTCATTTCCAAAAAATGACAATCCCCTCTGAGGAGATATAAGAAACTTAAACTATTTCATGGGAAACAGAAGTTGCAATAGAAGTGCTTAAGGATAAAGCTACTAAAATGTTAAATTCCAAATAGATGATTGTGGGCTAGCATATCCATTTAGAATAACCTGGGACCCCTAACACAAAGGGAATGAGTTTTGATTTTCCCGTTGCTTATATGGGCCTCCACTGATTACTCACAAGAAAGATTTGGGACAGGGCAGAAGACAAGATTGAGTAACTTTTGGTGCAGGGGTACAGGCTCCATTGCCACACCAGTATAAAGGCCCATACTCTTCCTTGAATCCTTTTGCATGAAGAAATTACCTTAAGCCACTGGGGGAGGAAAAGCAAACTGTCTTGCCCCCAGTACTCAGGCAAAGATCCAATTCTTCTGAGTGGGAGGTAGAGTCACAACCTTTGTGACCCAGGGTTCAGGCAAAACTTCACCTTTTGGAGGGAGGGTATAGGAAAATCACATCTGCTTCTTGGGAAAGTGTAGGAAATCCACTCTTCAGCCCACACAATGCAGGCAACTATTCTCTGCTCCTGAGGAGGAGTAATAGGAAAAGTTATCAGGAAATGGAGAAGGAGCTTAAAAACCTCTCTTATAAAAGACCTTCCCCAGATGCAAGGCAGAGTTGCCTGACACCAAGGTAAAAGGGATAAAAATGATAAGACCTCATTCACAAGGACCCAAATGCACAGGTGCTACGTAATGAGATTTGACAAAAATAAAATTCTGCAGACTTGCCATGAGACATATAGGACAAATATTTCAAAAATTTATATGGAACCATAAATGACCCCGAATAGTCTCAGCAAATCTGAAAAAGAAGAACAGAGTAGGAGGGATCACAATACCTGATATCAAACTATATTACAAGGCCTCTGTAATCAAACAGTCTGGTACAGGTGTAAGGACAGGTATATACATCAATGGAACAGAATAGAGAGCACAGAAATAAACCCAACTGTCTATGGTCAATTAATATTTGACAAAGGGGGCAGAAGCATAAAATGGAGTAAAAATAGCCTCTTCAGTAAATGATATTGGAAGATTTGGACAGGTATATGAAAAAAAAAAAAAAAGAAACTAGACTACCAACTTACACCATACACCAAAATAAACTCAAGATGGATAAAAGACTTAAATATAAGTCGTGACACCATACAAGTCCTAGAGGAGAACATAGGCAGGAAAATTTCAGATATCCCATGCAGCAATATTTTCATCGACATGTTCCCTAAGGCAAGGGATATAAATGAAAGAATAAATAAATGGGACTATATCAAATTAAAAAGCTTCTGCATGGCTAAAGAAAACATCAGCAAAATGAAAATGAACCAACTGCGTGGGAAAACATATTTGCCAATGATACCTCAGGCAAGGGTTTGATATCCAAATTATATAAAGACCTCATATGACTCAACATCAGGGACACAAACTATCCTATTATAAACTGGGCAAAGGACCTGAACAGAAACTTTTCTTAGGAGGACATACACAGGGCCCAGAGACACCTCAAAAAAATCCTCAACATCACTAGCCATCAGAGAGATGCAAATTAAAACCACAATGAGATACCACTTCACATGTGTCAGAATGGCCATCATAAACAAATCAACAAACAAGTGCTGGTGAGGTTGTGGAGAAAAGGGAACCCTAGTACACTGATGGTGGGAATGCAGACTGGGGCAGCCACTGTAGAAAGCAGTATGCAATTTCCTCAAAAAACTAAAAATGGAGCTGCCTTTTGATCCTATGATTCCACTCCTAAGAATCCTGAAACACCAATTCAAAAGAACTTGTGCACCTTTATGTTCATAGCAGCATTATTTACAATAGCCAAGTACTGGAAACAGCGTAAGTGCACATCAGTAAATGAGGGGATCAAAAAACTGTGGTTCATTTACACAATGGAATACTTTGCATCGGAAAGAAAGAAGGAACTCATACCCTTTGTGACAGCATGGATGGAACTGGAGAGCATTATACTGAGTGAAATAAGCCAGGTGGTGAAAGACAAATATGATATGATCTCACCTATAAGTGAAACTTAGTCAGCAAAACAAACAAGGGTGTAAAATAGGACCAGAGACATGGAAATAAATAACAAATTGAGAGTGACAAGAAGGGAGGGGGCAGGGGGATAACAGGGGAATGAAAGTCAAGTCAAGGAACATATACAAAGGACCCATGGACAAGGACAATGGGGTTGGGATTGTCTTTGAGAGTGGGAGCTGGATGGGGCAAGGGAGAGCCCTTGTGGGGGGAAAAAGATTGGGACAACTGTAACTGCACAACAATAAAAAACATTAGTCCAGGTAGGGCACCATGATACATGCATTAAACAGAAATTTTCAGGATATTAAGCCTGGTTTTCATATGGTCATAAACCATCCTAGTTATTCTCTTGAGGATAACATTTTGATTCTTCTTTCCCTCCTTCCTTCCTTCCTCCGTCCCTTCCTCTCCCTCCCTCCCTTCCTCCCTTCCTTTTTACCCTCCTTCCTTCTTTCCTTCCCTCTCTCTTTTCTTTCTTTTTTGGTTCTTTCATTTCTTCCTAATCATGGCTTTGTATCTCCGTTGTAAGAATTTAAATGGTTCCTTGGTTCTGCAACACATATCTACATGGTGCTGATCTTCTGGTCAAATTACACAATCTTTCTGAGTATAGAACTGACCATTTTTACAATTTGGTACCATTACTAGAAACCAATAGCACTGTATTATTTCACCAATAAAATTAACCATTCTTAAATGTCTGAAAATATATTCTAGTGCAATTTCAATCAACAAAAAGGTTAAATAAAGTTTGTTATATATTTTAAGAACTGGAGTGTGGTCATACTAATTGCTCATAGCTGGAAATGTATAAGGTCAATTTATATATTGTTGGTTGAAAAATAAGTCTTTGATTTTAAAAATAAACAATTCCCATCTGTTATATGAATTTCTCTGCAACTTCCAGGAAAAGCAAAGCTCTCCTCCTTTTATACTGTTCACATTCCAGTGCTATATGTTAAATAACAGGGGGAAGTTATCGTTGAGCTAGATTTGAATCAGATGTGATCAATCATCCATCAATTATATAAAGCTTGTTTATGTACTACTTTTAGTTTTCTAGTTAATTAGACATTAAAATACAAAAAATAATATTGCATACAAGTACAACTACTTACTATAGAGCCTAGTTTAGGTTTTCAAACCTGATTTCAAAATTTATACCAAATAATTTCATTCGTATTATATATAAGCTTAAAAATAACTTTAATTATTCTCTTTCATCCTTCAGTCACTCCTGTCACTAGTCTTTTGATTCAGATTGCCAAAATTTATCCATTGGCACAAGCTTTATTTTTAGGTATGTTCTTTCTCAACTAAAAATCATTGGTGCATAGAAATTTTCCATTTATTCACTGATTAGAAAATAATAACACATGGTACTTCAGCAGCATGTCAAAGGACCATACAATGCTGTCATTTTCTAAGCTGTAATTGCAGGCAGTGCTTTCATGTAAAGCAATTTGCTCTTAAAAATGAGAGAGCATATGGGCTGGAGAGAGAGAGAGAGAGAGAGAGCACACTAGGAAATATTATTTCTATAATTTATTCTGGAATCTCTTCAACATCTTAGCTGTAGCACTTAAAATAAGCAAGATATTAATCACAAAGCTGCCATAGATCAGTATGTCCAAGTATACAGTATCAGCTCAAAATGTATTGGGAAATAAAAAATGTAAAGTGCTTATGGTATCAGGTAGTGGTAAAAAAAAACACAGAAAGAATATTTTGGGTCAGTGGAGTTTGAATATTTCCTCCAATGCCTGAGTTATATGTAACTGTTCCTATTAAGAAATCTCCCCCAAAATTTTCATTCATAGTGGCATTGTCAATATAATGGTCTAAAATTTTGTGGAATTATAGAGATGATCAAGATTAACCATAAAGTATATGTAGCCATGAATTCCTATAGTACTACGTGGTTCTAGTCCAGTTTGGGTAATTCCAGGTAACCAATTATGTTATGGTCATGAGAGTTTAAACTGAAGAGGAAATATTATAAGCAGTGACTTTCACTCCATGTAAATGAAAGTTTTATTAAAACATTTTCTGTTTTAATAACCAAGAACTATTGACATTGCTTTTCTTTCTCTCTCAATACGTTTTCTGTCTCTGTCTCAGAGTTATCTGTCACACAGATGTCTCTTTAAGAAAGAAGAGCAGATTGGGGATAGAAAATAATTTTCTGTGAAGATACTTTCTAGAACAGTTTGTTAGTGTCATCATATCACTCAAACAAAGCTGGAACAGCATATCTCCTTTTAAACTGGGTTCAAAGTAAAACACAGCCATTTCACTCAGGTAATGAAATTTTAAATATCACTGTATTATATGAAATTTATCAGACTGCCTGGCTGATTTAGTTTTTCTCCTATTACTTGATAAGATATATTAGTGATATTATCCTAAAACAAACTAGAAGACACAGGCCACAGTTACCCAAGGCATTGTTTACATGATAGTGGAAAAATGCTTTGCAATTGAAATATTGATTGAATTTGTAGCTTGGTGATGAATAAGAAGTCCAAAACACTTACACTGAACTTCAGGATTCCATAACACAAAGGCACAAAAATGGAAGGGTAGGCAATACAATTTGAAAATGAGTTTGATCTCCTTTTTAGAGAATGCTACCGTGAAGAATTCACCTGCAGCTGTTGATCAATTTCTGCTAAAATCTAAAGTCAATGAGTTATGTGGGATTATGGTGACAAATCTCAGGCATGCTTTTAACTAAAAGCATCTCTGCCTGAAAAAAGTGAAGGGATTAAGCAAAGAAAAAAACTCATAAACATTAATAAGAGAATGGTGATAGCCAGAGGAAAAGGGGCTGAGTGGAGGTAAAGGGGGTGGGGATAACTGGTGATGGAAGGAGACTTGACTTTGTTTGGTGAAAACACAATGCAATATACAGAGGATGTGTTATAGAAGTGTACACCTGAAACCTATATAATATTTTAAAATAGCATCTCTGCCTTATACTGTTCCATTTGTGATGTGATCCTATACAACTTGTTTTCAAACCACAAATGACCCATTTATCAAATGATGTCTTTGCTCTTTCACTTACATTTCTTCTCACATTATAGATGACAGCAAAAATATGTTTGAATTGTTTTGTTTGAATTGTGGTCTATATATAGACAGCTTCTTATTATGAAAAGAGGCATTTTCTTCATTGTTAATAAAAAATGCCACAGTTCCTACAACTAATGACTATTTAAAAAGAATTGAAAACATTTGACTTTGCTAGATTCGCAATATATCTTCAAAGGTCTCTCCTAAGGTGTCAAAGAAATTAACATTAAATTGACAAAAGTGCCTTCTTTTTGAGTTTGTATGACATAGCCTTTAAATAGAATAATGTTTGTTTTAGAAATAAATTAATAAATATTTATTTCAGTTACTTACAGTATGCATTCAATGTTTTATATTTGTCAAGCACTATGCTAAATCCTTTCACATTTATCATTTCCTTACTAATTCTCAGAAAACTCATTTTTAAAGAGATAACTAAGACATACAGAGGTTCTATAACCTAATTATAGTCACATGTCCAATAAAAAGGAAGCAATTTTGCAAACCTGTTATCGGAATTTTTAAGTCTGAATGTTTGTCACTATTTTGTATTATTGTCTTCATTAAAAAATGTATTCCAACCAAATTACAGTACTTCGAATATACCGTTAGTTATGAAGAAGTAAACAGACTACAGAAACCTTGACACCAGGGTTTCCAAACCTAATCACTTTTGCTATTTTTGGTTAGATAATATTTTTGGGGTGGGCATCATTAGGGGAGGACTGTACTATGACTATGCATTATAAGATGTTTGGCAGTATCCTTGGCTCTAACTCTTATATGCCAGTGACAAACCCCACCTGATTCTAGTTGTGACAACCAAAAATATCTCCAGACAGTGTTAAATGACCTTTTGGGAACTGCTGCTTTGAAGAAAACATTACCATGTTTCCTCTTTTAATCATTAAATTTATAATCTAGTTTTATAGTTTTCCATAGCCTGTTAGAATAAGTTCATTAATAATAGAAAAATTTATATTCTTTGATGTTATTTCCACGGAAACTATGTAAAGGTCCATCATCTTCTATTGTTGCAGTATACTAGGTGAAGTTTTAAGTTAAACTAGTCCTATGTAATTAAAAGAATTTTTAAAACCTAAGATTAATTTAATTACATCATCTTGTTCTTATGGCAAAATCTAATCTCCTTTTGTAAAAAGTAAATAAAGCCATATTTTTGTAAGTTTGTAAGTGTAATCTTGGAAAACAGTTATGGCATTGCCAAAGTTTTCTTCAAAGATGGGATCTGAAAGAGAAGTCTGTGTAAGTGGCTTTAGAACATTCTTGAAATTCCTGATATAATCTAAATAGTAATGTTAAAACTGTGCTACATTTGGCTTGTTATTCTAAAGACCTCCTAGTCTGGATTTAACCTTAAAATCTCTAAAAATTTTATCTATATATTATAATATTATAGGACTCCCTGAGATATTCATTTATGTACATAGAGATATATGTGAATGGGCATTGTAACTGGAATAGTTTCTTATCCTTCAAAATGTGCATATTTTCTTCAGGCATTATCAACTTTTAATGATATGCCAAATCCATAGGGTAGTTTAGCTACTTTTATCATGCACTATTCCTTTCATCTTCACTTTGAAAGTCTCAATACTCATCAGATATCTCTCTGTCCCAGGAAGGACAGTTTGTTTATGAGTCTCCCAAATGCCTTCATGGAAACAAACAAACAAAAAAAAACTAAGTGATAATTCATCTCTAGTAAATTATAATACATAGTTGTTGGTTCAAAAACCACATACTCCATTTATAGTGACAAAACTGCCATTCTAGTTTTATGGAACACAAGACGGCTTTATTTGTTTGGCTAGCATATACATTGAGAAAAAATGGTAAAATATTGTGTTTCTAAAATAAGATGCCATCAATAAAATATTTTTGAGTGATTACTTTGTCTAAAAATGTTTTAATCCCTACTAATTTCTGTAGAAATATCTACCCCTGTTGCTACTTCTATATGAAGATTTGTTTATATTTTATAGTTAGAGAAATATGGAGCAAAGGAAAATATCTGGAAATGTAAATTCAACCTATCTTTTAAAATGAACAATGTCCAAGAGGTGGCTGGACATTACTGATGAGTTGCTCTCACCCGACTGATTCCCTATTCCCTTTGACTGAAATCTAAAATTAAATGCTACAAAGGAATGCAGCAATACCCTTCCTTACTTGCCATTCTCAGAAAGGCTCCATTTTATTTTGCTAGCAATGCTAATTGCTCCTTATTACTCTGCCATTATGCTCCCCTTCCAAAATAAATAATATTTATGGAACATTGGAACAACAAATAAACTGTGTGTTTATTGTGTTTATTCAATAATGAGGCTTCCTTTCCAAATTACATGGCTCAGCTCTGACTGCTGTTCAAGCAGAACCATCATGCTTTCCAGACAGCCCTGCCAAGTTATTTGTCTTTTGCATACACATTTTTTTGCTCTGATACTTGGAGAATAGCAATTAGACAATTCCAGGTGGTGTGGTTACCAAAAGATAATCACATTTCGGAGCCATTAGATGCTGTACACACGCTGAGGCTTTGCAATTCTCAGGGGTATGATTATCTCATCCCTGCTCTTCTTCATTCCATGTCACTATCCCCTTTCATTTTCACAGTACTAAGTTACAGATTCATCAATCCCCCCCCCAAATTATGTCCATTCAACCACATAATCATACTAAGAACATTTTCAGAGAACAAAAACAACAAAACACCATACTGAGCCAACAATCTGGGTTTTCTCCCCAACATTTAATTGCAGTATGTGTTTTATTTGCCAATAATTCATTGTTTTTGGAAAACTAACAGGGACATTTGTAGACATCCAGAATTTAAAGGGATCAGGATTTTGGCAGGCTTTGACCATATCTTATTTTTCTCCATATTCCCAATTCATCCTATTCTGTCCTTCCCCTAACTTTTAGCACAGATGATGGGCTAAAGTATGTAGACAGTAATTGCTTCATCTTGCAAGTGTTTCCAACCAGTTAATGTAATACAGCAATGCTTAAAATAGTAATTCTAAGCCTGAATGTCAATCTTCAGAAATATTTTCAAATGAGTTTCCATTTTTTAATGTACGTGTTTCCTAAACTATATTACATAATACCATATTGTGCCATAAAATGTTAATAGACAGACTGTAAAAAAGTAAAGCTCAATGATTACTCAAGTTTTAAATTGCCTGGGTTAAATCAATTTCATTAACTTGTTAAACTTCTGAGAAACCCTGTACTCCTGCACATTGCAAGTTTCAGAGGGATTTTTTTTAAGGCTGCATAAATTTATTTGACTACAGAACCTTTTCTTTTTAATGTACATGATGCATTATAGGAATAGGCCTCCAACAATTTTTTTAAAACCAATCAAATTTAATATCTGAACCAAAATTTTAAGAAAGCTTAGTTTAGAAGTTTATAGCATGAGATCCATACGTAGGCTTTAGGCGATTGATGTTCACATCTACATATTTCTGGGCAGAAACTTGAACTATTGATTATTGGCAGTGTTTGTACTCCTGTATAGGGTGTATAAAACAGATTAGTTAGTAATAAATTAATTTCACCTGGATGAGAAAAATCTGGGAAGCTGTAATTGGAGAAGATGGCATTTATGTTTGACTTTGAGGATTTCAAAAGTCAGAAATGATAAAGAAGAACATTCTAGCAAAAGTAGATGACTTAAACAAATACATAAGGACAATAAAATGCTGGGCATATTTGAAGCATGGTGAGAGATCCCATGAGGTCTGAGGTTAGGATGTATGAGTGTTATGATGAGAATTAATTTTGAAAAAGTAGGTTGGAATTAAATTAAGAAAACTTTGAATCCAGTAAATATTTTGGATTTTGATCATTCTATTTACCCAATTATAATCATTCAGTGGTCTCGCACATTTTGTATAATGTCCCATTTTATAAAGTAATCTGGTAGTGATGTAATAGATTGGGAGAAGAAAATGATAATAGAATGATCAATTCAATAAGCTCATAAGTTTAGGTGGTAACATGGTAAGGACCCTAAATCTTATTGTGGCAGTAAGACCAGAAACGAATGATTTAGTTTTAGCTGTTGTAAAAATTGCCAATTAAGGGTTCATATACCATTCATTTTTCTCTATCTTACCACACATACTAGCTAGCCCTGTGCTGTGTAATATGGTAATGAATAACCACATGTAACAATTTACATTTAAATTAGTTAAAAATAAGAAAAAATTAGAAATTCTGTTCCTGAATGGCACTAGCCATATTTTAAGTGGTCAGATATCCACATGTGGCAATTGGCTACCATATTGGACAGTGCAGATAGTGGCTATTTCTATAATTGGAGACAGTTTTTAATGGGAAACATTGATCTAGGCTCTAAAACCTATGCAGAAATATAGCAGCCTGAAATGAATAATTATGGATAACATTACTTCTTCCAGGACTGGCCTTTGTTGTATTCTGAAGCAGGAACATCTGATACTTAGTATTCCCAGCTTATACTTTCTACCAAGTTGCTTGCTTTCTTACTCATGTTCTCATGCTACATTTCTCTGTCCTGTGTTACTACAGCATTCTGTTCCTATCTCTATACAGCACTTTTGACACAGTTGAAACACTGTGTGTGAAAGACAAGATTTCCTTGTCTTTCTCCTCTGTATGTTGTATGCCCAGCCATCTATCACAATGGGTAACACACACAAAGAAAACCTTACAGAGAAGTCGCTCAATGAATTTTTGTTTATGAATGAATGAGGTATCAAAGTGATACCCTAGTAGCTCACTACCAGGATCATGACATGATATTTTTCTGATAAGGTAGTCTGTTAATTCTGTCTCTCAAATAACAACATATTTCATGAACAACTTAACTTTGTTTGCTGAAGTGCCTTCAGAATTAGGTTTGAGTGGAGTGCCATATGAATGAGATTATAGTCATAACCATGCTAGAGATGAAGATTTCCTGGAAGCCTGAAAGGTAATTCCAGAAGTGGAGAAATGCAACAGATTTAGCATCTGGTGAGTGGAAAAGGCATAATCCAGTACATTGTGGCTAAGCCTCCACATTGACTTGTGTTTATTAATTTACCAAGATTATCATTTTTTATTCTCCTAGTAATGAAATAATAAATGTACAGATACCAACTGAGTTGGGAAATAGAGAGATCACAAACTTGGTCCCAGTGATATCTTTTGCCTCTCCATGAAGTGAAACAGGCTGACAAATGGAGGGGCTGGGACACCTGGGATTGTAGATTAAGCATTAACTGCTCTTGATCATTAAAGCTGGCCTGTTTGGTACTGGGATGTAACAAAGATGACCCACTTAGTTCTTTCATGTTTGCCTAAAACATTAAAAGCTTTTAACTTTTTTCCCCTGAAATCTTATGGACTACCAATACTTCCTCTGACAAACGAGGCTGTGTCTCTAGGTAAAGCCTAAGTGTGGCTTTAAAATGTGATAGAATAATGGTTCACCACCTTACCAGTCTGTTTCCTGAAATGGCTCCTAATTTTACATCTCCAATTTTTGCATTACCATTCTCCTTGCGAGAGCTGAATTCTCAAACTGCTGTCAGCAGAAGCAGCTGCTCAGTGTGGTGCAACCAGCCTGATTGATGGCTTTAATTCACTAGTCCCAGACTGCCTTTAGAATTGCTCAGGTCTTGGAGAGAGCTGGCCACCCAAGGCAGCAATCACTACCTCTGTGTTTCAACACCTGCCTCAACAGCCTGAGGGCATGAGAATTGGTGCCAAGGAGAAGATATAGAAATGGATATGTCTCATGATTTATGCAATTCTAGAGGTCGGTAGAGCAGGAGAAAAGGTCTTGATGTTATATCACAATGGACCTCCGTCTCCCATTTGCTACATGTCAAGCTCAGGTTGAAATACATTCTGACCCCTTGTCATAAGACTGATATCACACAAGGGACATAAAGGAAAGAATAACCTAATGGGACTTCATCAAAATAAGAAGGTTCTGCATGGCTAAAGAAAACATCAGCAAAATGAAAAGGGAACCAAATGTATGGGAAAATATATTTGCCAATGATACCTCAGACAAGGGTTTGATCTCAAAATATATAAAGAAATAATACAGTTCCACCCCAGGAAGACAAGCAATACAATTGAAAAATGGGCAAAGGTCCCGAACAGACACTTCTCCAAGGAGGACATACGCAGGGACTAGAGACACATGAAAGGATGCTCAACATCACTAGCCATCAGAGAGATGCAAATTAAAACCACAGTGAGATACCACTTCACATGGGTCAGAATGGCCATCATAAACAAATCAACAAACAACAAGTGCCGGTGAGGATGTGGAGAAAAGGGAACCCTAGCACACTGTTGGTGGGAATGCAGACTTGTGCAGTCACTGTGGAAAACAGTTTGGAATTACCTCAAAGAACTAAAAATGGAACTGCCTTTTGACCCAGCAATTCTACTGCTGGGATTATACCCTAAGAATCCTGAAACACCAATTCAAAAGAGCCTATGCACCCCAATGTTCATAGTAGCACAATTTACAATAGCCAAGTGTTGGAAGCAACCCAAGTGCCCATAAGTAAATGAGTGGGTCAAAAAACTATGGTACATTTACACAATGGAATACTATGCAGAAGAAATGAAGAAGGAGCTACTACCCTTTGCAACAGCATGGATGGAACTGGAGAGCATTATGCCAAGTGAAATAAGCCAGGAGGTGAAAGACAGATACCATATGATCTCACCTATAAGTGGAACCTAATCAGCAAAATAAACAAGCAAGCAAAATAGAACCAGCAACATTGAAAAAAAATCAAACTGACAGTTACCAGAGGGCAGGAGGGAGGGGGATAACATGGTAAAGGGAGGGAAGGGTCATCGAGGAACATGCAT
>PVJD01019137.1:0-12500 GCA_004026545.1 Mormoops blainvillei | reverse complement strand
AGATAATACATAAAAGATAAAACATAATACATGATATAAACAAAAGGAAAGACAAAAATGAAATGATCATATCAATACATGCAGAAAAAGCATTTCACAAAGTACAGCACCTATTTATGATAAAAACACTCAGCAAAATGGGAGTAGAGGGAGCATACCTCAACATAATAACGGCTATGTACAAGAAACCTACGGCCAACATCATACTCAATGGGCAAAAACTAAAATCATTCCAACCAAGATCAGGAACAAGAAAAGGGTGTCTGCTTTCACCACTTCTATTTAACACAGTATTGGAAGTCCTAGCCACAGTGATCAGACATAAAAAAGAAATAAAAGGCATCCAAATAGGAAAGGAAGAAGTAACACTATCATTGTTTGCAGATGAAATGACAGTGTACCTAGAAAATCCCATAGAATCTACCAAAAAACTTCTCGACCTAATAAATGAATTTGGCAAAACAGTGGGATATAAAGTCAATATTCAGAAATCAAAGGTATTTTTATATACCAACAATGAAATATCAGAATGAGAAATCAGGAAAAAAATCCCATTCACTACAGCAACAACAATAAAAAAATTAAGTAACTAGGGATAAACCTTACAAAGGAGGTAAAAGCCCTGTACTGAGAAAACTACACAAGACTGAAGAATGAAATTAAGGAAGATACAAATAAATGGAAGCATATACCGTGTTCATGGATCAGACAATTTAACATCATCAAAATGTCCATACTACCCAAGCAATTTACAGGTCAACATAATGCCTATCAAAATACCAATGATATATTTCACAGATATAGAACAAACATTTCAAAAATTTATGTGGAACCATAAATGACCCCCAATAGCCATAGCAATTTTGAGAAAGAAGAACAAAGTCAGAGGGATCACAATACCTGATATTAAACTATACTACAAGGCTACTGTAAAAAAACAGTCTGTTACTGGCATAAGAACAGACATATAGATCAATGGAACAGAACAGAAAGCCCAGAAATAATCCCATGTCTCTGTGGTCAATTAATATTCGACAAAGGGGGCAAAAGCATAAAACGGGGTAATAATGGCCTCTTCAACAAATGGTATTGGGACATGTGGACAGCTACATGAGAAAAAATGAAACTTGACCACCAACTTACACCATAGAAAAAAATAAACTCAAAGTGGGTAAAAGGCTTAAATATAAGTCGCAAAACAATAAAAGTCCTAGAGGAGAGAATAGGCATGAAAATCTCAGATATTCCACACAGCAATATTTTCACTGATCCATCTCCTAGAGCAAGGGACATAAAGGAAAGAATAAACAAATGGGAGTTCATCAATATATAAAGCTTATGCATGGCTAAAGAAAACACTAGCAAAATGAAAAGGGAATCACCTGTATTGGAAAATATATTTGCCAATGATACATCAGACAAGGGTTTGTTCTCCAAAATATATAAAGAACTCACACAGCTCCACTCTGGGAAGAGAAACAACCCAATTAAGAAATGGGCAAAGGGCCTGAACAGACACTTCTCCAAGGAGAACATGCACAGAGCCCAGAGACATATGAAAGGATGCTCAGCATCACTAGCCATCAGAGAGATGCAAACTAAAACCACAATGAGATACCACTTCACACCAGTCAGAATGGCCATCATAAAACAAATCAACAAACAAGTGCTGGTGAGGTTGTGGAGAAAAGGGAACCCTAGTACACTGTTGATGGGAATGCAGACTGGTGCAGTCACTGTGGAAAACAGTATGGAATTTCCTCAAGAAACCTAAAAATGGAACTGCCTTTTCACCCAGTGATTCCACTGCTGGGATTATACCCTTAAAATCTGGAAACACCAATTCAAAAGAACCTATGCACCCCAGTGTTCATAGCAGCATAATTTACAATAGCTAAGTGTTGAATAGCTAGGTGTGCATCAGTCAGTAAGTGGATCAAAAACTAGTGGTACATTTATGCAACGGAATACTATGCAGCAGAAAGAAAGAAGGAGCTCCTACCATTCACAACAGCATGGATGGAACTGGAGAGCAGTATGCTAAGTGAAATAAGCCAGGTGGTGAAAGACAAATACCATATGATTTCACCTATAAGTGGAGACTAATCCACAGAACATATGAGCAAGTTAAATGTAACTGGAGACAATGAAGTGAATAACAAAGTGATAGTGAACAAAGGAGGGGGGAGGGGAAGACAGGTGGAAACAGGGAAAGGGCAGTCAAGGAACATATATGGGGGACACATGGACAAAGTCGAGGGGGATGGGGTTGAGGGTGGTGGTAGTTGGGAGTGGTTGGGGGAAAATGGACAAAACTACTTGAACAACAATAAAAAATTAAAAAAAAAGAAGAAGGCTTATCAACAACATTTGAAATATTATACCCTCTTTGGACTAATTAAAAAATTTATTGCTCAGTCTCTTAGACTCACAACTAAGATGATACAAGAAGACAACAAGTAAGCACCATGATTTTTTCCTTTTTCTTTTTTGGAACTCTCTCACTTAATGAAAATATTTAACTTAGGTACAAAGCAAAATAAAACAAAACAAAATAAAAATCTTCTTAACAGTAAGTTAAATAAGCATATACTTTCTCTGAACCCAAGTAAAATGCTGTATTCATTGTATAAGAGTTCTAAGTACATGCCACCTGCATTAGGGTAGCACTAGACTATTTCATGGTTATTAGCCCAGCACTGTGCAACTTAAGATACACACAGCCTGCTTTATATTTCTAACATTAGATTTTGTTGAGGTTTTATTTGGATTAGACATTTTCATATCTTTATTTTTTTAATATTAAATAATCTTTCCATTTCATATTTTAAATTCTTAATTGCTTTTAGCATTCCCACATGGTAAGAGAAAGTTAATGTGTCCCCACTATATTTCTAGGGTCCTTTTCTCTGTTAAAACTCAATGAAACTAAAAATATCTTTGCTTAAATAATCTGATAAAATATTTATGATAATAAAATATATGGAATGATATATCAATATCTAAGAATAGAAAAACCACAATTTCATGTACTCCAAAGCATGGCAGAGGAAATAGTTTATTTATTTAAAGTGTACTAGTATTTCAAAATGTTTTTAGGGAGTAGTCTGTCATATAACAAATTCTCAACAAAATGTTAACTATTCTAATTGTGTCTGCATACTGAAACAGACAACTTTCTAAACCCATTAATTTCTTAGGAATTATATTCAATAGATTTGTTTCATTTTCCTCATTTCCTGTGATTGCTATAAAAGGGAGACCTAAGGAGTAATAAAAATCTTAAGGTCACTAAAAGGAGTAGAAATTTCATTACATACACTATTGACAAATATTGTCTATTCCCTAAGGATTTTTGATAAAACCCAGTCAGATTAATAGTTTCAGCTTTCAGTTTCTTTCATTTTATGGCTAATGGTATAGAGTGTGCTTAGGTCTGTTTTACTGATATGATTTAAATTTCATGAGATCAATGTGTATATGTTATATTTGTGCCCACCCCGAAATTTAATACAACACTTGAAATAATTTTTGGCACGGAAAATAATGTATTTAATTTAATGGCTTTTCAACGAAACTATAGAACTAATTGTTTTGTAAATAGAAAAATAAAATAGTACAGACTTAAAAAAGAATAAAAATAAAAATGTAAGTGGACCTATAACAAGTAAACTGATTATGAGAGGTCAGTAGCCGAAAACCTCCTAACAACAAAAAATCCAAGATTAAATGGCTTCACTGGAGAATTCCTCCACACAGTTAAGAAGAATTAACACCAAATCTTCTCAAATAATTCCAGGCCAGCATTACTCTCATGCCAAAGCCAGGCAAAGACATCAAAAGAAAACTACATTAATACCGGTGACGAATGTAGATTGCAAAATTTTGGTACAATAAACAAATGAGAATACAAACATTTACAATGAATAAAATTACAAAAAATAAAAAATTTCTGCACAGCAAAAGAAACCACCAACAAAATGAAAAGTGAGCCCACTGTATGAAAGAATACATTTGCCAATGATACCTCTGATAAGGGGTTAATTTCCAAAATATATAAAGAACTTATACAACTCAACACCAGGAAGATAAATAATCCAATTAAAAAATGGGCAAAGGACCTGAATAGACACTTTCCTGAAGAGGACATACAGATGGTCAGTAGACATAAAAAAAAAAAGTTCAACATCACTAATCATCAGAGAGATGCAAATTAAAACCACAATGCGAAATCACCTCACACCTGACAGAATGGCTACTATCAATAAATCAATAAACAATAAGTGCTGGAAAGGATGGAAGAAAAGGAAACCCTAGTGCGCTGCTGGTGGGAATGCAGACTGGTGCAGCCACTGTGGAAAACAGTATGCAGTTTCTTCAAAAAATTAAAAATGGAAGTAGCTTTTGACCCAGTGATCCCACATCTGAGAATATATCACGTGACATTCACACAATGGAATACTACTTGGTTGTAAAAAAGGAGAAAATTATATCCTTTGTAACAGCACAGATAGACCTGGAGAACATTATGCTAAGTGAAATAAGACAGTCAGAGAAAGACAAATACCACATGACTTCACCCAGTATATGGAATCTAATGAACAAACTGAAGTAACAAACAAAACAGAGACAGACTCATAGATAGAGAGTAGGTTGACAGCTCTGGGGGGAGACATAGGGTGTGGAAGGATCAAGTAAAAAGGAAAAAGGACACATGGACATGGATAACAGCATGGCGATTGTGGAGGTCAGGGAGGTATAAGGGGGAAAAATGGTAATGGAAAAATATAATAAAAAATAAGAACCCCAAAACACCAATTCAAAAGAATATATCCACCCCTATCTTCATAGTGGGATTATTTACAATAGCCAGAATCTGGAAACAACCCAAGTGCTCATAAGTAGATGAGTGGATAAAAAAACTGTGACACATTTGTACAATGGAATACTACACAGCCATAAAAAGAAGGAAATCATATCTTTTGCAACAGCACAGATGGATCTGGAGATTACTATGCTAGGTGAAATAAACCAGAGAAAGAAAAACAACTTATGATCTCACTTATATGTGGAATTTAATGAACAATAAACAGAAGAACAAACTAGAAATAGAGGCATGGATACACTGAACAGATTGACAGCTGTCAAGAGAGGATGGGATGTGGGGGAATTAATGAATGAAGGTGAAGGGATTAGCCAAAGAACATACATGTATAACCCACAGGCAGAGACAACAGTGATGATCAGAGGATGGGGGGTTCAGGGCTAGGTGGAAGTAGGCAAAGGTGGGGAGGAATTGGGACACCTGCAATAGTGCCAACAATAACAATATGATAACATCCTTTAAAAATTCTGAACATATTACTAGCAAATCCAGTACAATATCATTATCATTTTTTGTGGGAAATTTTATTTTATTTTATTTTTAATCATTTTAATTGTTATTCTATTACAGTTCTCTCAATTTTCCCCTGTTACCCTCCTCTGCCCATCTCACCTCCTACTCCCACAGTCAAAAAGAATTATATATCATGACTAAATGTAACTTATTCCAAGAATACAAAAGTGGCTCAAAGTACAAAACAAACTAATGAAATGCTCCATAACAGAATGAAGAGAAAGAAGGACGCATGATCGTCTAAACTGATGCAAAAATGACAAAATTAAACATCATTTCCTGATAAAAACACTCAATGAAGTAGGAGTGGAAGGAAATTATGTCAATATAATTAAGGGCATATATGAAAAACCCATACATAACATCATATTCAATAGTGAAAAAATAAATAAAAGCTTGTACTCTAAAATCAGGAAAAGCACAAGAATGTCTGCTTTCACTATGCTTATTTAATATTGTAATAATGTTCTAGTCACAGCAATTAGGTGAGAAAAAGTGGTAGAAGATATCCAAATTGGTAAGAGCAGTAGAATTATTTCTATTTGCAGATGTCATAACCCTATGTATAGAAAGTTCTAAAGAATCCACAAAAGTGCTAGTAAGCCAATTGAGCAAATTTACAGGATATGAGCTGAACACATAATAATTAGTTGTATTTCTATGAACTAGCAATAAACAATCCAAACATAAAATTGAGTAAAATATTCATGTACAATAGGATATAAATAATAAAATACTTAATCTCAAGTATCTTTTGTGTAGAAATAGAAAATCTGATTCTTAATTTCTTATGTAATTACAAAGAAACTTGAAGAGCCAAAACAAACTAGAAAAAGAATAAAGTTTGAAGATTCACATTCTCTAATGTCCATATTTATTACAAAGCTAAATTAAAACAGTGTGGTGCTGGCATAAGGACAGATATATAAGTGAATAAAATGGAATGGAAGTTCAGAAATTTCTCAGGTCAATAATGTTACTGGGGCAACAGGATATCAACATCTAAAGGTATAAAGTTGGACTCATATACTATGAACATAAATAAACCCAAAATGGATCAAAGGCTTAAGTATAAAAACTAAAACTATAAAATTCTTACATAAATAGAGGGGTAAATTTTCATGATTATGGCTTTGGTAATTTTAAAAAATATGACTAAAAATTACCAAAGCCCCACTGAAGCAAGTCCTACTCCACAGGGTTGACTCCTGCACAGTAGATCCTCCACTATAGTGGCAGCTACTCCTTGCAGACAATTGGCCTGGGATCAATGCCTCCCAATGATGCTAACAGCAAGCAAGGTTCAACTACAATAGGAGAGTGTACACAGCCCACACTGGTGCACACCTGGAGCACCCAGCAGAGTTGACTGGGGAGGTTGTGCCACTGGGCCTAATAGGACAGATGCTATACAAGGCCACCCAACCAAGTCCAGGAGATATAGCAGTACTAGTTAATACATAGAAACAAACATAGGGAAGTGGTCAAAATGTGGAATCAAAGAAACAGGTCCCAAATGAAAGAGCAGGGGAACTTTCCAGAAAAAGAATGAAATAAAACAGATGTAAGCAAACCACCACATAGGGAGTTCACAATAATGGTTATAAGGATGCTGAGAGAACTTACTCAGAACCTCAAGAAAGTTAGTGAGAACTTCAACAGCATGAAAAAGGACATAGAAACCATAAAAAAGAACTGATGAGAAATGAAGGATACACTAATTGAAATGAAGAATAATTAAGAGGGAATCAACAGTACAGTAGATGAAGCTGAGGATGAAGTCAGTGATTTGGAATATAAGAGAAAAATGCCCAATCAGAACAGAAAAAAAAAAAAAGATAGTGTAAAGAGCTTCTGTGACAACTTCAACCACACCAACATTTGCATCATGTGGGTGGTGCCAGATTAAGAAGAGAGCAAGAGATTGAAAATCTATTTGAAAAAATGACAGAAAACTTCCCTAATTTCATGAAGGAAATGGACATACAAGTCCAGGAACCATAGAGAGTCCCAAACAACATGAACCCAAAGCGGCCCACAACAAGACACATCATAATTAAAATACCAAAGGTTAAAGACGAAGAGAGAATCTTTAAAGTAGCAAGAAAAAAAGCAGTTAGCTACCTACAAGGGAGCTCCCATAAGACTGTCAGCTAATTTCTCAAAAGAATCTTTGCAAGGACTGGCAAGAAATATTCAAAGTGATGAAAATCAATGATCTATACCCAAGGTTACTCTACCCAGCAAAGCTATCATTTAGAATCGAAGGGCATGTAAAGAATTTCCCAGAAGTGAAAAATACTAAATGAGTTAATCACCACCAAAACAGTGTTACATGAAATGTTAAAGGATCTTCTTTAAGAAGGGAAAAAGATAAAATATGTGAACAATAAAATGTCAACAAATACATATCTATCAACAATTGAATCTAAAAAACAAAATAAATAAGCAAGCAGAATAGAAACACACTCAGATACAGAGAGCATTTAGACTATTGCCAGATGAGAGGGGTGTTGGGGGAGCTGAATGAAAAAGGTGAAGGGATTAAGAGGTACAAAGTAGTTGTTACAGAATAGTCATGTGGATGTAAAGTCCAGCACAGGCAATATAGTCAATAATATTCTAATAACTATGTATGGTGTCAGATGGGCACTAGACTTATCAGGGTGATCACTTAGTAAGTTACATAATGCGTAATCACTGGGTTGTGCACCTGAAACCAATACAATATTATATGTCAACAGTAATTAAAAAATAAAAAATTATTAATAAATATCATGTGATACATAAAAAATAAAAATACAATAAAAAGTAATAAGAATACATTGGACTTCATCAAAATTAAAATATTTTGTACACCAAAAGACACTTCAAGAGAATGAAAAGAAAACCCACAAGATGGGAGTAAACATCTTCAAATAATAGGTATGAAAATGTTAGCTCTGGCTGTTATGACTCAGTGGATTAAGCATCAGCCTGTGAACCAAAGGGCTGAGGGTTCGATTCCCCAGTCAGTGCACATTCCTGGGTTGCAGGCCAGGTCCCCAGTAGGGGCGCGCGAGAGGCAACCACACATTGATGTTTCTCTCCCTCTCTTTCTCCTTGCTTTCCCCTCTGTCTAAAAATAAAATTTTAAAAAGTGTATGAAAATGTCTAGTATCTAGAATGTATTTAAAATTCTTACAATTCAACAACTACAGAAAGCCCAACAAAAAGGGAACAAAGGACATGAATAGACACTCTAACAAAGAAAATATACAAATGGCCATCACATGAAAAAATGATAAATGTCATTTGTCATTAGAACAAAATAAATCAAAACACAATGAGCTACCATTTCATGTCCAGTTGAATGGCTGTAGTTTTAAAAAATAACAAGTGCTAGCAAGATGTGGAGAAATTGGTACCATTCATTTATTACTGCTGTAAATGTAAAAGAATAAAACATTTTGGTGGTTTCTTAAAAAGTTAAACATAGAATTATCATATAATCCAGCATTTCTACTCCTCGGTATGTACCAAAAAATTTGGAAAAAATGTTCAAATAAATACTTGTATGTGAGTATACAAAGCAGCATTATTCACAACAGCCAAAAGGTGGATACAATCCAAATGTCCACCAATGGATGAGTGAATAAACTCATGAGTAATAAAATATGAATAGTATATCTATAAAATGGAATGTTATTCAGTTAAAAAATGAAGTAGCAATATACGCTACAACATGAATAACTATGGATAAATTATACTGAATAAAAGGAGACAGAAAACAAGGTCCCTTATTATATGATTCCATTTATAAGAAATATCCAGAATAAGCAAATTCTTAGAGACAGAAAGCAGATTTCTGGTTTCCATGGGCTGAAAGCACAGAGAAATGGAGACTGACATTTTAATGATTACAATGTTTCCATTTGGGGTTATGAAAAGAGTCTGGAACTAGATAATGCCAGTTGCACAAGATTGTAACTGTACTTAGCATCACTGAATTGTACACTTTAAGGTGGTTAAAATAAGGTTTTATGTTGTATGCATTTTACCATAATAAAAAGTACAATAAAATATTTCCTTTCTCTGCAATTCATGTTCATGTCTCCCTTGCCCTTTACTCCCCAAGAGCTCGAATGCTAAGAATCATTCAAACTTCCTGAATTTCTAGCCTCTAGTCTGCACTTACATAGTCCTCCAAACTCGCAGAGATTATTTCACTTTCAATCTTTTGTGTAAATCCTGGACAAAGGTATAATACAGACTTGCTGGTGCTGTGATTCTTAACTTGATAGTTTCTGGAACCCCGACCACTTTTCCGAGGTCTTAGTCTACTTTTGGTCCCTATTGCCCTTTCTTCTGATATCAATGGTATTTTTATAAGGATTTTATTTATTTTACATTTAGAGAGGGGAAGGGAGGGAGAGAGGTAGAGAAACATCAATGTGTGCTTGCCTCTTGAGCGCCCCCTACTGGGGACCTGGCCTGCAACCCAGGCATGTGCCCTGGCTGGTAATCAAACCAGTGACCTTTTGGTTTGCAGGCCAGTGCTCAACCCACTGAGCCACACCAGCCAGGGCTCGTATCATAGCACTTTAAAATGTTTTCTTTGTTACCCAGTCCTCTGTCCCTTTTACTGCTGTTCATTGACCTCCTGAGACTGTTCTCCCTGCTTAACTGGCTGGATGTTTACCCAATGATTATGGGCATTTTGGAGACTCTACCAAGCCTCATCTGATGAATGTGCAATAGTTATTAGCCCCCAACTCAACGGAGAATTACACAAACTAGAGCATCAATGACAGAAATCAAATGGGAGCCCAGCTGGAGAAGCCCTAGAGGAGTGGTTACTCTCTTGGGCTCCAGAATCAGGCTCCCTGGATTTGAACCTGGGCCCTGAGACTTGCCTGCTGTGCAATTTACATAGACAAATTTCTTAGCCTTTTGTGCTATGTCATTCTAAAGTATAAAATGTGGATGAGAATAATGAACTGTACTTACTTTCTTAGTGTGGTTGGAAGTTTAATTCTTTGGAGTACAGTAAATGTTAGCTAATTCCTTTGGTTTTCTGTTTCTCTCTGCCTTAGAGGCAATGGATCTCAACTCTGGCTGTACATTAGAATCATCTGCAGTAATTTTAAAAACATAATGCATAGGTCACAACCTGTAACAAATAAATAAGAATATTTGGGGGTTTTCCTATTCATTAGTGTTTTTAAAGTACCAAAAAATTAGGTAGGGGTCAAAAAAGAAGGAAATAATAATAACTTTGCACATGCTCAAAATATTTTCATATTGCAAGTGATGGAACTTTGAGTATTATTATCCCTACTTTCCTTTTTTTAAATATATTTTATTGATTTATATTATAGTTGTCCCAATTTTTACCCCTTTGTCCTTCACCCTGTACCCTCATTCCCTCCAGTAATACCACAGTTAGTTCAGGTCATGGGTCATGCATATAAGTTCTTTGGCTACTCCATTTCCTACACTGTTCTTAACATCTCCCTGCCTATTTTGTTCCCACGAATTTGAATTTCTTAATCCCTTCACAATTTCTCTCATTTCCTCCTTTCCCCTCCCAGCTGAAAATCCTCCAAATTATTTCCGTATCTATTATTCTGTTCCTGTTCTGCTTGTCTGCTTAGCTTGTTTTTTTAGATTCAGTTGATGATAGCTGTGAATTTGTTGCCATTTTAATGTTCATAGTTTTGATCTTTTTCTTATGTAATTCCCTTTAACATTTCATGTAATAATAGATCAGCGATGTTGAACTCCTTTAGCTTTATCTTGTCTGGGAAGCACTTTGTCTGCCCTTCAATTCTAAATGAGAGAAACTTTGCTGGATAGTGCAATCTAGGTTGTAGGTCCTTGCTTTTCATCTCTTTGAATACTTCTTGACGGTACCTTCTAGCCTGCAAAGTTTCTTTTGCGAAATCAGCTAACAGTCTTATGGGAAGTTCTTTGTAGGTAACTCTCCACTTTTCTCTTGCTGCTTTTAAGATCCTGTCTTTATCTTTAACCCTTTGCGTTTTAATTATGATGTGTCTTGGTGTGGTCCTCTTTGGTTCCAACTTGTTTAGGACTCTCTGTGCTTCCTGGACTTGTATGTTTATTTCCTTTGCCCAACTAGAGAAATTTTCTTTCATTATTTTTTCAAATAAGCTTTCATTTTTCTGCTCTTCCTTTTCTCCTTCTGGCACCCCATGATTCAGATGTTGGTATATTTGGAGATACCCCAGAGGCTACTTAGTGTATCCTTGTTTTGTTTTTTTTTAATTCATTTTCTTCTTGCTATTCTGATTGAATGTTTTTCCTTCCTTATGTTCTAAATGGTTGATTTGATTCTTGGCTACATCCCCTCCACTGTAGATTTTTCTATATTTTTCACTTAATGCAACCTTCATTTCTGCCTGGGTATTTTTAAACTGTTGCCATACCCAATTCATTCTTAGAGCATCCTTATAGCCACTGTTTTGAACTCTGCATCTGACAGGTTGCTTATTTCCATTTTATTTAGTTATTTTTCTGGAGTTTTCTTCTGTCCTTTCATTTGTGCCATATTTCTTTATCTCCTCTATTTGGTAGCCTCCCCCTGTTCATTTCTGTATATTAGGTAGAGCTGCTTTGACTCTCTGTCTTAGTAGTGTGGCCTAATGTAGGAAAGCACACCTGTAAATTGCAAGGGGTGGAGCCTTAGGTAATCAACAGGGAAGGGCAACCCATTTCAGTACTTTGCGGCTCCGTGTAGGGGAGGGCTGTAGAGGGGACAATACTGCTGCCTGACCTCTGGAGATTTGCCCAGGGGGAAGCTGTCTCCTGGCACTCACCCTGTTGCAGTCACTTCACTTTCTCCCTGTAAGCCACTTGTGCCCTTCCAGCTGCTGCCCCAGTGCTGAATCCCAGAGGGGGTGGGTCAGCATAAGTCCTAGGACCTTTGCAGGAACTTAAAGAGGACTCTCCTGAGAATCCTGTATTTTCTTCCACTGCTCCAACTCCCAGTGGTTTTTACAGCTAGAGGTTATGAGGACTTATCTCCTGGCACTGGAAATCTGGGCTGTGTGGTCTGCTCTAGGGCTGGGATCCCTTGCTTCTGAAGTATCCCTCCTAATTT
>PVJD01019136.1:0-12501 GCA_004026545.1 Mormoops blainvillei | reverse complement strand
TGTGGTCTCCACTTGCAGTTGAATCCCCATGTGGCTAAAAATACTTTGATGTCAGCAGGGTAAAATTATTGTCCTGATATTTTACTCACCACCAAAGAATAATGAAAAAATATATGTTTAAATTATTTTCTTAAATGTAAATCAGCAAAGGTAGGACAGGCTTTGAGTATGTGGATGGAAAGGACAAAACGTGTTTCAACTGGTTGAGTTAAATTCTTCAGATTTCTGTGTTCTAGAAACGACTCTCATCCACCAGTGTGCCACATGTATGTCCGTGTCGTCATGCCTCTCTAAGTGGCCTCCCCCAACCCTCTGTTCCTCTTCATCCTTCACGCAGTTGTGTTTCTGGACAAGAGGTAATTAGTGTAAAAGAGAAAAAATACAGCGTACATCCTCACATTATAAACCCTGATGCCAGTCATTATGGAGACCTTTTGGAAAACCTGCAGGGCACTAGATTCACTAGGGGCACTGGACTGAGCTTTCATTGACCTAATGAACTTTCCTTAAGCATTGACAATGTACCAGTTGACACAGAAGTGTCCTTGGCTAGGACTGCTCACAGAACCGCCCCATATCCTGATCGGTGACATATTGCAGACATGGAATGATTGCCTTTAGAGATAGTTAACTGTAGTTTTCTTATTTCGTGATGACTTCACAATGCCGAGATAAGAAAAGTCAAGGATAACCTAAAGCATTCAGGTCAGCAAAGCACCCCAGCTTTAGTTTTATGTAGAGCTGTGTTCTGAGTCCTGCAGAGAAAGGCCCATTTGTATTTTCCTCAGAGATGCTCTTTTGCACGGGAAAGAGAATGTGGGTCAACTGTTTTTGTGCTGTGTTATTGTGCTAAGACAAACAGACCTGCAAGTTATGTGGGAAGCTTGGGGAAGTGAGTGAAAGCTACTCTAAGCATAGCTTTGGGAGATTGTCAAGAGTAGGCCATTTGGACTATGGCATGCAATGGGATGCAATGGAAGAACGTGAGCTAATCTGGAAGCAGAGTACAGGTCAAGCACCATCTCTGTGCTGGGAAACAAAACTTGAAAGAGTGTTTAAATAATCTAGAGTCTCTTGGGTTTTATGCTCAATCAGGATGGAACATAAACCAGGCATTGGGCCTGGAAAATGATGTAAGGAAGCTAGGAAACTTTAGCAGGTCTTGGAGATAGACAATAACTTGACATTCTATAGAGGTTCAGGAAGTGAACAGAAGTCAGTGAGAAAGTGGGTGACATCAAATCGAGAGTGCCTTATGTATCAGTGAGTAGATGGAGATGTTTGTGATGGACAGAGAATACTCATTGTTGTGCTGTTCTTTCCCTTAATCTTCCTCAATTCAAGATTTCTGAACTGTTCTCAGCAAGATGAGGAGCAGAAACGGGTGGTATTTCACTACCATGGTAATATTTTATACCAAGTGTTCCAGTTATTCATCCCAAGCTGTGAGTTGCTGGTGTGGTATGAGAATGAGTACACCCAGCAGCTGGGCAACTAGGGGATCAGAAATTAGAAGAGAGAGCTTAAGTTGAGGGAACAGGGGCACCACTGTTCTTCAAAATTGGAAAAAGAGAGAGAACTCGCTTTAGCAATTTTCATGATGCAGTTGGAAGTAGAGGAATATCCACTGTGGAGTCAAGAAAGCTTCCTGTAAAATGAGTCAGAAATCCAGGATGTATTTACTCTATTTTTTGCCCTGAGGAACAGTATGTATACTTCCATATTTGCTCTCATTTTGAAAATACTTCATGCACAGATTATGAAAAAGCATATAGCCCCAAAGTCCTTAGATGCCCTCCTACAGAAATGTTACAAGTCCTAACCAGTTTTCTCACCCCAGGCTTTTGTCTGAATATTTCCTTGCTGTTTCTTTTTAAAGGGCGTGGCATCTAGACCAAAAGTGTATGCATGTATGCATTGATTAATTACTTCACTGAGTTGTCTATTTAATTCCTAAGATAACTCACACTGTTCAGGAACAGGAAATACCAAGGAACACCATGATAGGAATCGGAATCAGACCTCCTGAGCAGCTGACAGGTGAAAGGGTATAATGTATGTCCACTCGCAAGCATGAGTGCCAAATTATGCAGGAGCGAGTGTTTTGGGGGGAAAAAACACACACAAATTGAGGACAAGTGCCTAGGGATCAGAGAGAGAGGGTGGTTCTACGTGCAGATGATCAAGGAAGGATATTTCAAGTTATGACATATACGATGATATATATTGACGAAAGATTGAACCACAGGATTAACTAGTACAGGAAAGGCAGCAGTCAAGCCTTGAAGACTGCTGCGGCCACTCAGAGGTGGAGCTCCCACAGAGCATAGGAATGGTTGCCAGATAAAAGCCTAAGAGCTGGAAATGCAGTGCCTGTGATCTAAACTCAGATACTGGAGCCTTCTGGGTGAGGTGATACCATGGTTGTCTTCACCTGCAGAGTGGAATGTCTCCTGTAAGGTTCTGGGATGCTGATTTGCGGGATATCAACATCCGTGGATAATCCCTCAGGGATTATTTCAACTCCAAAAGGGAAATGATGGCAACTTGGTTGGAGTTGTATGGGCCTCAACAGTGTAAGAATTGCGTTTGAAGAACTAGTTTCAAAAACAGATCTCCCTGTTGTATTTATAAATGGCTAGCATAGAATGACATCAGTTGTGGATACCTTATGAGAGGTTTGAGGGGTGGCATGTTTTATTGTCATAATTTTGGAGAACAGAGACCATCGTCTCCCTCTTGGGGCCATTGTTTCTAACTTCAACATGACAATAGAAAATACACACACACATTTGGTAGATGTCAATGCCCGTGCATCGACAGAGATTGTCAAACAGACTCCAATGCTCCTTTGAAAGCCCCTAGCCTAGGGAATTTGTAGAAAATGCAATTAATGTGGGCCTTCTGTATATCTCATGAAGTTGAAATGCATAGAAATGAAAAGGGACATAGGGTGTGAATGCTTTGTGGGTCACAGAGCTCACATTTTTTACTACAAGAAGAATGATTCCTCTGGCCCTTGATTTCAGGAGAATAAAAGCATATGGCTCTGACAACCTCATCAGCATGTTTCCTGACGCAAACATTTTGATTCAGTAAAACCAAAACCAGAGGTCCACCCACGTCCCTTCTGCTCTCTGGCCTCCTTCTGTATAATGTTGCTCCGTTGACACATGAAATGCAGTTACCCCTCTCAGGTCATCATAGAAACATCTGCAAGAAAAAGCTTCTTCTCAGATGAGCTCTGCTCAGAGGATGAGAGACAGTGGCAGCAACACACTCAACCAAAAGAACAGAATAACAAGGATGAAGGTTAAGAGGGGAAAAAAACCCAAAACTGCCCTATCCTTCCCCTTAAAGTGGTGCCTCTTAGGCCTGATTGACACCATCCAACGAACTAATGGGGAGCTCAGTTAGAGTGAGGAAATTATGTAGGGAGAGCCAAGTCCATTCCAGAAAGTGCAGCCAGAGGATTCACTTTGATTATTTGTGGGACGAGGATTGTCAAAACGTGTAACTGTGAGGTGTGGAGAGTGCAGACAAGGCTACAATGATAGGTCATATTTCAAGAGACAACAGAGTTCCCACTCAAGGGAGAGAGCCTATGTGTTTGGGGCATCTGGACAACGCTTCCGATGTTAGTCAGGTTTTATATTACACCAGAGGACACACACTGGGTAAAATCCATGTTTGTAGGGATTGTGGGAAAGGCTTTGCCCAGAAGTCACATCTCTTATGACATGAGGAGACATTCCCAAGGGAGCACGACTAATTACTCATGCAGATCTTCTCATCTTTAGAGTTCAAGAGCCTGTCAACTACCATAATGCAAATGCAGTGCACACGCTTCTTTCCACAATTCTGAGAGGAGAGACTATAAACTGATCTGGAACCTCGCATACCAACAGTGTCATCAATGGAGACGTGAATGTTTAAATAAATCCTCCACCCCCCTGAAAATTTAGGTGATTGCAAATAGTGCATTAATCATTACAGCATGGTGCACACCAAGCTACTCCACGTTTCTTCAAGTTTATGTTCTAATAAATACTGTTGTGTCAGTCTTTCCAAGTGAAATACCTCATTCTTCCCATCAGAGACTGGATACAGTTTCAGGAGAACCCCTGAGAGCCAGTTTTCTGAGCTAGAGCAAGTCAGTTTCTGCAAAGCTGAAAATATGGAGTCAATCACGTTAGCTTACAGCCAAAGCAAAGAGAATTGAGACAGACTCTCTAGAAGCGGATTCCCTAGTGTCCTGGCAATAGAAATATTTCTCCTTATTTTTTGAGAGCCCACTGTAATCCGTCTCTTCTCCTGATTTCCATTCTAGATTCCTCAGTACTCGGTAGCCTTGCCAGTGAAAGGAGGCAGGGACATATGCATGTGTGTGGACATGAGTCTGGTTCAATCTGGGCACCTGCTACCCCTCACTCCTTGCTGCACCTTTCGTGTCTGCATCTAAACATACATGTCATATGAACCCAACATCAATCCTTACACGGATTTGAAGCTCAGAGGTGCCCCTCCAGCTTTATGACCAAAAGCAACATTCTCAATACTTTGGTACACATTTTTCCTTTCCGTATGATGAGCAGGGTAGTGGTGGCCTCTAGGTTTGACATTTCTAATTGAGTCAGAATCTGGAACAGGATATCTGAGAGCACAAGTCTTTTATGAAAAATACTTTCAGAGGCCAACTGCACCCAACCTTCTGTGCTGGAAAGCGGGACATTTAGAGAGAAGGGGCAGTGTCCACACTTAGCCATTGAGCAAACTCCACTTCTTCCACGTATGTTTTGCTGTCTTAAATAGCAAGCGTAGGCTGGGGAATTGCTTCTGTAGAGGTCAATGCTCCCTGCTTCTGAACCTGGGCATTCCCACACTGAGGCTCATTGTACGGTGTAGAACATGTGGGAAAGGCCCTTGCACAGATGTTGCAGGATGCTAAGTTTCATGAGAGCATCTTCCTGAATCATGCATGTCGCATCTGCATGATGTGTTTGTGAGCCTGCACATAGCTTCTTCTGTAGTCCACTTCCCTGATACCTAGGCTTCATGGGTTGAAATACCCCAGGACACCATTATGAAACTATTAATTTTTCTACTCTTAAACTCCTGTTTGATAAATGAAGTCCTATGACAACATGAAGATGCTTTCAGAAGAGCAGATGTGCACAAATATTTCTTTCCTTTCCACAAGTTCCCAGATAATGTTTGCAACGGCCCATGGGCACATGATACACTTGGACTCATTAAGTGCAAGTCCAGCTACAGTCACCGTGAGATCACGTTAGTAACCTACCTCTGTGTCTCCGTGGGTGCCCACGGTACCTCATGGTCGGGGTTTTCTGTTTTGTTTTTTTGTTTTTGTTTTTCAAACCGAGCTGATTTCAACTCAGGGAAAAGTCAAAAACAATCAGAGAATAGCCACATCATTTCCTGTCCTGCATGAGGGAGACCTACGCCTCACACACAACGTTTTTGCTGTGGTAGATACACGAAAGAAGGACACCCAAATTCCATGATATGGAATTAAGACTTTTCTGTCCCTCTCCTGGAGGGGGATGGTCATGCGTATCTACATAAACAAGGTAGATTTCCACAATATGAATATCACTATCGGTATTTCTTTCTTGCTGGTTTTCTAAAGAAAGTTGTGTTTTTTGATCATTTTCCTTACACCTGTGGGCCTCATGAGACAGCCCTTAATATTTCTTTGGACTGTGGCTTCAGCATGGGCCAAGGTAGAAGGTAAGAGCTGTGTTGTAATGCAGGCAGAGGATCTGGGACTGAAATATGATAGGCTGCGTAAGCCAGCCCTTCCAGCAGGAGAGAATGTCCAACTAAACTAAAAGGTTGTGACATTCATGAATAGTAGTATGTTCCATTTCTCCTTCCTCGTTCAATAACCACATTCCTACTATGGCTACCAACAACCTAGGTAGTCTCCACATTCACCTACTGGCAGCGCATCCATTGTACTGAGCACCCTCTCCCAACATGGCTGACCAGTTCTGTCAAAATGATATATGACTCCAAAACCTAATTCATAATCTGCCTCTCCTACTTCAGCCTTGCTTGCGTAGCTCACGTGGTCCCCATGACCTAGTGCATGGAGTTAGGCGTTCACATCCCTGAATCACACACCTGGCAGCAGCTGTCACCCACATTCCGCAGTTAGAAGAAGGAGCCTGACACACCCAGAATTCTGAGTCTCTTGTTTCCTGACAGGCAGTTGGGGTCAGGCTACCACCCCTCTCACCCCTGCTAGACTTACTCCAGATGCTCCACTTGATTTTTCAACTCCACCATACACTGTGATTGAGGTAAAGGCGGATCTGTCTTTCCCAAACCGGCATTTCTGCCAAACAGACAAAGGCCTATTTCCAAAACTGTATTTGAAGAATGACCAAAGCAGGACCTGGTCTTGTTCAAGGAGCCCGGTTGAAATAAATTTAGACCCTATGAGGATCCCTCATCCCATGTTCTCTTTGTCTGTCATTTTCTCATCAGCTCAGAAAAAGACAAGTGTCTGGGTTCTCTAGGGATTGGGGCCATGGAACTGACTGGGGCAACCGATAACACACGGTGGCTGCAGGTGATGATATTTTTGGATGTTTAGAAGCAATGTACACCATTTTGTGTCTCGGATGAATGACTCCACGGGGTGATAGAACCAGGGCTGACTATCTATCTCACTTCCAAATATGCCAGAAAGATAATTGATGTTTAAAGTCATCCATGAAACCATTTTAAGCCCAGTTCCCATTCAGGGTCAGGGATCCTGGATAACACGTTTGAATTGGGAAGGTCTGGGCATGTGTCTTGGCTGTATGTGTAGTGGATGAGTTCTGGGTTGTGAACATTCTCTGAGATAAGCAGAACATGAGATTCCAGGTGGGGGGCAAGTAGAGGGATCTCAGTGTGGACAGTAGGAACAGGCAACAAATGAAACTGCTCATTCGAACAAGCTTCTACCTCTCCCCATCAGATGATCACCTTTGTCACCTTTGCTGTCTCACATTTGTTCCTTCTTCCGTATCATTGTGAATTTGTCCCGCAGGAAAACCGTGCTCTCCATGCAGCACAAGCCATCTACTGAGGCGGACTGGATGAGTGCAACAACAACAGGGACTATCATGGACCAGAGTCTAGACATTCACTTCGATCCACCTGGATGCACCGTCACCACTTAGCTCTTCCCTTTTGCTTATGTGCATAGCGGCAGCTCCTGATGTGGCGCCAGTGTCCAAGTAGGACTGCTATGACATTTTTAGGGAAAGAAGGGCAGTGGGCCAAGCAACACAGGGACAGCTGTAGACATGCCGTATCTGACAGTCACATCGCCTCCCATTGTGGCCCTGGTAGTTTCAAGTTAATAAGGGACAGCGTCTCCACAGCAGCAGCTATGTCAGAAGAAGCACTGTTTCTAAGTTTGTAAATAAATGCAGTTGAAATAGTTCCAATGCTTCGATGGATTTTATTGCATAATTGTATGCAATAAATTCTGCATAGATCTGCCAATTCTTATGCACATGTGTAATCGGTATGGAAAGGGAATACATTGATTTTCAGATTTCCTTGGTAATTTGTATCTTCGTGGGGTTTGTTAACAGTTAAGTCAGCAATTCACCTCCCCATCATCATCCCAGGCAGCACCAGGGTTCGAGTCACAGAAATGAACACACCCAAGCTTGAGGACAACTACAACTCAGTTTCGATTCACATACCAGTGCCCCAGCACAGCCCATTTATCAAGACCAGCACACAGTCTCCATCTGTATACTCACTTATTGGCAGGAAGGGCACAGTGAGGGAGATGAGGTAACTGTGCGGTGTATGCAATGTATGCTTGTCCAGGATGGTGGGTGCAACCACCAGTCAATCAGAGCATAGCACAGCAAGCCAGGGCACACCAGAGCCCATGAGAGAAGACACTTATAATCAGGACACACAGCAGCCAGTGAGAAGCCACATGACAAATTCTTCATGAAGGAGTTGTGACTCACTCACTGGTTCTTATTAACTGTTTAATAACATTACACTTTCCTTACAAAGTGTAGCTAAAAACTTGGGTCCACACATTATGAACACACCAAGGACATTGACAGCAACCCAAGGCACTGTCCAAGGCTTATGGCCATGCACAGACTGCTCAGACTCTACAACCTACTTATCACAGCCACACAGATAGAGCTCATTTGTGATGACCCCTTTTAAATCGTCATTAGAAAAGAGACACCTGAGTTCTCAGAGAGCACTGTAGCTCTCTGTGGATGGTCCAAAGAGACATGAAGCCTTCGAAGTGAACTGTTTGGAGGAGGAAACAGACAGTTAGTACATGACTGTCATGTAGCCATGAGTTTCACAACCAAGTCAATTGGTAGTGCTCATGCCTGTATTTGCCATTGTGAGAGGTGGGAATATACCATGGAGACAGGTCTGGGCCTCTATGTATGCCACACCCAAATCCTTCTGGGTGCTTATTGAATATGTCACAGCTGGTTTTTCAAAGCCAAAGCACTTAGAACTCTTTTGGAGACTATGCCAGTACCAGCCACGTTCTCTAGCGCCTTGACTACTGTGGCACGTGCACTGTCCTCCAACACCTGGCTCATTCTATCATCTTCTGTGTACTCAGACATCTGAAAAAGTGCAGCATCCACCATGGCTCACACAACCACAGCATCTCAGCGACTGAAATGCCTGAAACAGTGCACTAACCATCATCCAAACACAGGTCTATTCACTTCTCCTGCAATGTCCTCGACATCTGAGCAACACAGTGTCTGCAAAATTCCTCAGCTGCTTGAGCATGCCAGGACTTCAGTATGTGAAGCACCAAGAATATCCCAGGGACTTCCTGATTTCAACATCAGCACATTCCCAAGGAGCGTAATATCTTCATCACGTCGAAGACTATTGTCTGCAGTGTGTTTTGACCCACTCCATTAAGTCTGTCCTTTTTATTTTCTCAAATACAGTATCGGTCCACTGGTCAGCATGTTCTCCATACCCTGCATGTTACAAAATCCCCAGTGTTGTGAGCAACTGGACATTAGCTGTGACAACACTGTTTCAAACCTGTGTCTTACCCAAAGTCCTCAATATTCTCCCACACCCGGACTATCCCAGCTTCACGAAGCTTTGGTTGCTATTTCAGCATCTGTAGTGTACCCAAATACTTGTTCGACGGCAGCACCTCCTGTGTCCTCAGGTCTGGAGTACCCCAGCATCTTCAATGTTTGCAATACACTAGCATATGCCAGCATGTTTAAGATCTCAGAATGAAAACTAGTGGAGTATCAACACTGTCCTAAAACCCCCTTAGTATCCGGAGTGTTCGAGGTGTTCTATAACACATACACTATCACCATGCATTCAGCGTTCTGAAGCACATGGACTACACTGGGTGTGCAGTGTTCTGAAGCTTCTTGGAAAATGCCGGTGTCTGCACAGTCTGAAAATGATGCCATTTCACAGATTCTTCAATGTTGTGAAATACCTGGGCAATTTCAGCACTTGACTGTACTCAAACACCTAAAATATTCCTAGAACCTTCAGTGCCATCCCACACCTGCTGTATTTAAGCAGCAGCAGCCTTCTGAATCACCTGGAGTACCGCTGCATCCGTTTGTTCTCAAACACCTGGATCCTCCAGGGCCTGTAATGTGCTCAAACACCAGGAACATCCCAAGGCATTCTGGATTATCTGATGGTTAGACTTTCCCAGCATCTTCAGTGTTCCAAACCTGGTGGGATATATGAAGTTCCTGCAATATTCCTAAATACCTGGAATATCCCACGCTTCCCAAATTCTTCTAAAAACCTGGACTAAACCCATACCTGCCATCTGTGAAATACCTGTGTTAGCTTAGCAGTTTTTGTTTCTCAGTCCGAAGACTCCTCCACAGTCTGCAATGCCCTCCAATCCCAGGGAATACCCAAGTCACCAGTACTATCAACGCATGAACTACCCAGAATCTGCGGTGTTCTCAGCACCTTGGTTCTTCCAAACATATACCACATTCTATTCGTCGAGGACAAAGTAAACAGCTTTACAGAGCTCCAACTCTGACGTTATGGCAAGGTCTGCAACTGTCCAATGCACCACGTCATGAGTCATAGTTTTGTAGCTCGCGCAAGTTTGGGCAAGTTCAGTTCTTCAGGTCCCCAACACCTCACTTATGCTAGCTGTGTCAGAGTGTTCAAAAACCTGCAGTATACCTGGATTTTCCTGTTCTCCATATTTGGAGTACACCTTCTTGTGTGATATCCCAAAGACTCTCAACTTTCTAGCTCCTTCTGAGGTCTTAAATACATGAACAATGTTGGTTCCTCTATCCTCGGAATACACCTGTGCTACCTAGAACATCCTAGTGCTCTCCAACCACTCATCCTTTCCAGGGTCAGTATTCATGTCAGATGCCAAGAATGCCACTGCATCACTTTGATCTCAAACACCTGGACTATCTTAATGCTAGCAATGCTCTTAAAGTCCTGGACTATCTTAGCACCCTCAGTGTTCTCAAACACCATCTCTATGCAAGGTTTTGCAGTGTTGTGACACACGTCGGCTATGCCAGCATCTTCATTGTTCTCAAACATCTGCATTATTCCTGCTTCTGCAGGATTCTTTTTCTTTATTCCAAAAGAGCAACCTTCGCAGCAACCTCAACATTCCCAGTGTCCTGGACTATTGTAGCATCTGCAGCTTTCTCTCTCTACTGCATTTCCAGCATCTATAAATTTTTCAGAATTCTGGATTATGCCAAAACCTGAAATGGTCTCTGCTAACCTAAAAACACCAGCTTTGGCGGATATGGGAGACACTTGCAATACCCCCAATATCTACACTGATTGAGAGCATGAGATGTATGACAGAGTCTCTTTTTCTCAAAGACCTACTATATCATTTTCAGTACTACCAGGCCCTTGTGGTTTTCAGTGTTCTTAAATCCCTGAACTCTTTCAGTCTCTGGTAGTTTCAAAAAACCCTGTGCCATACAATGCTCATGCAACATTCTCAAACACCTGACTATTCCAAGAACTGTCAATGCTCAAGGCCATGGAAGTATCCCAGCATAGCCGGTGCCTCAAACACTGGCCATATCCAAACATGCAATTGTGCTCTAGTAACTTGGTTATCCCTGCCTTTGCTGTGTTCTCCAACACTTGAGCTATCCGTTCATCTGCGGTTTACTCAGTGCCTGCATCGTTATAGAATCCCCGACATGCCCAACAACTGTGCTTTACAGCTGCCTGGGAAGTTCTCAAATCCCTGGACTATTGCAGCATCTTCATTATTTTCAATCACATGGGATATCTCAGCATCTTCGATGTTATGAAACACATAAATCGCCCTTGCTCCTGTAGTGCGTTCTACTGTAATGGGCAACGATCAAGGCTCTGTCAAGCACCATCACTTTTCCAGCCTATTATCCAAGAAATATGATACATATTCGTGCATGTATGCATATATAATATAGACATGAATATAATGAATAGATGGTATACATCATTGAAATGTTTATGCGTATTTATGAAATGTACTTATATAGTTATACATGAAATGTATTTTTACACATGAATAAATATTTAATTAATAAAATAATTATATGCCAATATGTAAAATAATTACTGTGTGAAGAATGAAGAGGAACAGAGGGCTGAGGGAGTCCACTGAGTGGGGCATGGCAATAAGGAAATGCATGTTGGACACTGTAGGAAAGAATCCTTCCTGGGATCAGAAACTTAAAGAACTTACCTCATCCAGTTGGAACAAGTTTTGTCCTTTACATCCACATATTTAAGTGTTCTCTCCCCGCGTTGATATTTATTTCAGAAAAGAAGTGAAAGATCTCTTTCTTGTTATTCCTTTCTGGGGTAGTTAGAGCTGGGACAATACTTTTGCCCTGCTGACATCAAATTGCTATCAGCCCTCATGGGGATTCAACTGTCAATGCTGACTTCATGACATTTTCTTGTTCATTGTCTACCCATACTTGTCTGCCTGTCCCACGAGATCAGAAGCTCACAAAGGGAGGAGCCACTCCTTTGTATTTGTGCATGTAAGCCCCTACTTACAGTCTGATCCTCAAACAGGTGCCCCACGTTCATTCAGTGTCCACCTCGTGAACCACTTCCATGTCTCATTTTTGGAGTTGAAGTACCTCCCGACACAGAAAAGATGTGGTAAGCTAGAGAACAGGATGAGAAGTAAACACTTCTTAACACCCAGGCATATCAACTCTTGGATCGCTTTTCCTTTTGTGATACGACCTTGAAAGGGGCCAAAGCACAGGCCCACTGGCAGAGCACTAGTCTCATTCCGCACTCAGAGTCCAGCCTTAGGGATGCCCAGAGTTCTGGTTCTCAAGCCAGGGAGCATAGTGAGAGCTGGGCGATTGGGATGACCCTTGCCCATGGCACAGTCTTTTAGAAATGTAGGACACCTGGCACACTAGAGCTCTTAATGCAGAAGCCCCTACACCTCTCACA
>PVJD01019135.1:0-12507 GCA_004026545.1 Mormoops blainvillei | reverse complement strand
CAGGTGCTCACAGGTGACTGTGGACTCAATGATATGATTACACTTGTCGAGAACACGTGTGGTGCCGAGCTAGGAATGGACTGAAGGTGGTAGTAAGGGCAGCATCGGGAGGCCACCCCAGTAACGCAGGCGGGAGGCGGTGGTGCTTGGACCAGGGAGGACCAAGAGCCATGAGGAGAAGGGCTCAGCTTCCGGATGCGTTTGAAAGGAAGAGCTGCGGGGACTTGCTGACCAATGGGATGGGAGGATGAGAGGAGAGGGCTCACGAAGGACTTAGTTCTAGAACCCGAGCCCTGGACAGAGAGACCTGTGCCCAGAGGAGCAGGCTTGGGGGCAGTGGACTCAGTTCTTCCTGAGACCCAGGATGCCAGGTTGATGACATCTGAGTGGCCGTGCGGAGCTGCTCACACAAGCCTGGAGTTCCAGGAGGGGTTGGGGCCCGCCGGGCCTGCCAGCACTCCCTCCCTCAATGGTGTGCCCTGCCTTGGGGACGCTGTGAGGAAGAGCAGGCAGCGAGCCCTGGCAGCAAGGGTCCCCCCGCCTTGGGGACTAGGTGGAATCCACAGTCTGCCAAGAGCTCCACCTTATCTCCTGCATGGGCCTGCGGGTGGTGGTCCGTAATAATGACCCCAGCAGCGACCAGGGTGAAGGCTTGCTTCGTGCTGGCTGTCCTTGGTCCCCTGCCTGCTCTGTGTACGCTTGCTTGCGTGGCTGAGTCCCCCTATGGGGAAACGCTGCCCCATTTCCACGCGAGTCTCATCGAGGTTAAGTCACGAGCCAGACGCAGAATCCCAGCCTGTGGGGGGCGCCGATGTGACAGCCATTTGTTGGGGGGTGGGGAGCGGGGCGGGAGGGGCGGTGATCGTGTGCAAAGTGCAGAAAGGAAAGGTGCTAACACTTCCTGATCATGCCGTCTGGGGCCAGGCACCATCTGGTATGTTATCTCGTTCGTTTCTCCCAATGTCTGCACAAGGAGAGCTTATTTTCTTCCGTCAGCAGACGGGGAGGTCAAGGGGTTTATTCGCTCAAGGTCACCGACCAGGCGAGGACAGAACTGCAGCTCACACCCGGGGGCCTGAGTCCATAGCCCATTCCCACCCCCAGACAATGGAAACAGAGGGAAAATAAGGGGGGGAAAGCACTGGGTAAGTCACTCATTTTTGTGTTGCGTCCCTCTGACGGCACTCTCTCAGTCCGGAAAGAGGTGTGCGCGCGTGCGTGCGTGTACCCACAAGTGCATGTTGGCGGAGGCAGGGGGACCAGGGCATATGCAGAAGCCCAGATCCCTGTCCTGCGTGGGGGACTTTGGATGGAGGGGGCAGGTCAAAGGAGCCGTTAGCCCAGGGGTCCTCACCAGCAGCTGCACAGTGGTCCCACCCGGGAGCTCTTTAAAATTCTGATGCCCCACCACGCCCAGGATATGGGGCAGACCTGGGGCTCCGTGTCTTTATTCTTTGGCCTTGGTATATTTTTTTAAAAGCTTCCCAGGTAAATTCAGTTTGCAGCCAAGACTGAGGACCATGGTTTCTAGAGTCTGCTCACAGTGTCCTAGGAGGTTGAGGGTGGTGGGGCTGGTGGCTTCGGCTCACCTGCCACCGCAGGCTAGAGGGTGGGTGGCGTGGACGATGGCTGTGGATGGGCCATTGGTGGCCTCTAGTGAGTGGGGCCCCTGCCCATTCCCTCTCCACGTAATGGGAGGGCCAGCGTTAGTGAAGCTGGGAGAGTTTCCTTCACCACCTCTTAGCTAATCTCTGCCTTGCAAGCCTGGGCGTGGCCTGGCCAGCTTTCCTCTTATTGAAGGACTTCCAGGCACTCAGGTCGCCTTGCTGTGCCATCGGGACTTCACTCCCCTCACCCACACCCCTAAAGGGCTGTCAGCTACATGGGGGCAGGGACAGTGGGTGAGGCCTTATTGGAAATCCATCATTGTATCACTGCACAAATGCGTCCGTGGATGGATGGATGGATGGATGGGTGGATGGATGGGTAGATGCATGGACGGACGGACGGATGGGAGCCCCGATCTTTGTATTGGGCTGCTACTATGGATCAGGCACTTGACATCTCAAACAACTAAAGAGATAGGTGTTATTTGTCACTCCTTCCTTGGAAAGTGACCCTTAAAAGTAGCATCAGCCCTAGTTAGGTCTGCCGCCGGGATTGGAACTCAAGTCGTCCAGCTCCAAAGACCATGCACGGAGTGCTCTCTCCTCCCTCCCTCTGCACACTGGGGCATCTGAGCCCAGAACTGGGCCTGCCCCCTCCGAGCATGACCTTGGACCGGGCTGAGAAGATGTCGACAAGGGGAAGTTAAACGAAGCAACACAACGATGAGCAGGGCGGCCGACCCCATCTGAGGCTCGAATGCTTTCCCTTGCTGACTTTCAACAACCACATGAGATGGGTTTGGTCAAGCTCCTTAAGTGACATGCCCAAGGTCACGTAGCTGGCGAGCGCCACAGCCAAGATTCAAAACCCAAGCCTGCCTGCCGGTCAGGTTCATGACCCCCAGCAGACCACAGGCCCCAGGCCTGCTCCAGCTGCAAAGAAGGCAGAGTAGTGTTCGTGTGACCGAAATAGCCAGCAGGGGGACTCAGAGGCCGCTCTCTGCCCACAGAAGTATTTAGTTTGGCTCACGGAGCAGTTTAAAAAAAAATTTTGTTTTTACTGTGCTGCCAACATGTATAAATTCTACCCAGATCTGGATTTTTGGATTTTCTTGAAAACTGAGCAGACTGGCCAAGACCAGGCTCACTTTCTTGCCTGGCCACCGTGGCTGGTGCCCAGGACCGGCCACCTCTCATCGCCAAAGCTTGTCCTCGCCGCTCTGCCACAGTCCCCGCCATTCTCCCTTTGGGATTTACGTCCCAGTGTTACAAATGCTCATTTTTATTACCTGTCTGGTCCTAAACGAGTTATGGGCACCTCTCCAAGGGCAGGTTTAACCTGTCTGGGGCCCGTCCTGTGGCTGAGCTGGCCACTGGGTGAATTTTTCTATTTAGAGGAATTCTTTCTCTTTCCCCTCTGGTCCCAGGGCATTTTCCTCTCTATCACCAGCAGACCCTGGACTCTTCTTTCCTGAACGGGGGTCTCACGAACTGAGACACTATTGCGGCGTTCCTGGGGAGATGTTCAGGAGAGCACTAGTGAGTTGTGTGTGTTTGTGTGTGTACAGATGCACGTGTATCTATGAGTGTGAGTGTGTGTGTGTGTGTGTGTGTGTGGTGGGTGGGTGGGTCAAAATCTACCTGGACAAAAAGTTCACTGTGCAAATAAGTTTGAAAAGAAGCGCCTTCCTACGAGAGCCCCCCTTTTGGAGTTTGACAGTGGACATGAACATTTAAAACCTCTGAGAAGTTCTGTCACGCTTGTTTAACTTTATTCATTCCAATGTCTGCAAACCTGGATGACCAGGTGATCTTTGGCGAGTTTAATACCTTTGAAACCGGCCTGCAGACCACAGTCTTCCTTTCAAGTGAAAGGAAGGAAAGGAAGGAAAGGAGCTAAGAGGCTGTCGTGGGTGGGGTCTGAGACACAGAGGGATGGGTGGGGTGGGGTGGGAAGGTAGCTTCCCAGGGGAGGTGGCTGGGCCTGCACAGTCTCTGAGTCCAGGAGAGAATGTCTACCAAGGCGTGGTGCCTGGCACATAGTGAGATGTCAGTACAACTTTAGAGACTGGTGTAGTCACAGTGAGCCGGATGACCTTCCTAACGACCTCGAAGAACAGCTGTGAAAGGGGAAGAAATGATGAGACAGCCTCCTATGCCTGGAGGGGACCTACTGCAGGGAGGCTCAGCCGAGTTTCCTTTCCTGGGTTTGGGGACAGGGTCTATGTACGACTGGCTATATAGCACCCTAGCCCTCCTCCACGGTTCTGTTTCCCACGGTTTCAGTTAGCAGTGATCCGCCATGGTCAGAAAATATTCAGTCAATTATTCCAGAAATAAACAATTCGTAGGTTTTTGAATTGCAGGCCGTTTCGAATAACATGATAAAATCCCATGCCATCCTGCTCTGTCCCACTCGGAATGCGAGTCACCCTTTGTCCAGTGTGTCCACACTGCAGATGCCCCATCCCTTAGTCACCGAGCAGCCATCTCAGGTACCAGGTCTACTCTCATGGTGTCACGGGGCTTGTGTCCTAGTCACCCTTGTCTCCCTTGGTAATACCACACCCGCTTCACGTTGATTACATCCAGTACATTGCCATGACTGATCTACTTATTATTGGCTACTGTTGAACTCTGACTGGGACTAATTTACAAGTTCAACTTTACCATGGGTGTGTATATGCAGCATAAAACATAGCATGTATGCGGTTGGGCACTGCCTGTGGCTGCAGTCACCCACCGGTGGTGGGGTGTTCTTGGAACGCATCCCCTGCAGATAAGGGGGGACTGCCGTACATTAGCCGTCAGTCTTGCCCTCAAACATGCACACGGATCACCTGGGAAGCTTGATAAAGGCGTGGTGGGCCCAGGAATAACCCTTTTAACCAGCACGTCAGGTGATTCTGTGCGAGTGGTGCTGGGAGTCCCGTCTGAACATGCCGCTCCCAGGGGGGCTGGTGCAGAGCCTGAATACACGGGATGAAAGAAGAAGGGTGGGAGTGTCCCAGGTGGCTACTGGCAGCGCTTAAGACAGATGACTTGTAGGAAAGTGGAAGCATGAACCAATGATAAAAGAGCAGGAAGTGCTCGTAAATTAACCACGAGGCTCGGATAGGATTGTCTGACTTGGAATTCTGTGCCTAACCCATCAACAGCCCTTCTCAGGAGGCACAGTGGGTTGGCTGAGGATGGGAGACTACGCTGTGTGCGAATATGTGACAGGGTGTATGTGAGCCCGAGCCATGGTGGAGCCTTGATTCAGCACTAAAGGGAAAAAGAGGTTCTCGGGTTTACGAGGCTTTGTGGATCTTTTCAGAGGTTCGGCTGCTGGGACGTGATGCCTGGTTAGCCCTCTGCGTCATGCTGGGCCATGCGTCTTGGGTAGGTGCTCAGATGACTCAGGCCAAATGAATGCCAGTCAGATAGAAGGAGAGCAGAAAGTCCCAGATGGGAGGTCTTTGGGGACAAAAAAGGACATGATGCAGCACTTGAAGGGAAAACAAACAACAAATACCAACAGCTCCCCCTGACATGAGGGTGTTATGAAGACCAAGAGCAAAAATAGCAAAGGCGAATAGAAACTCCAGGAAAAACAAAGGCTTCATCAGGAAGGAAATTCAAACAAGTACACCACCTCATGCCGCAGGAAACAACGTTTACGTACTCATAACAGCATAAATTGTGACGACCATGTAAACAAATATATGACAACGATGCTGGGAGATGGGGAGGTGCCAAGTGGTACTGGGGAGCTAAGTCATTAGTTCACTAGCTATTATATAAGATCACTGATAGATATTTTAAGCCAGTCAAGATATAACAATTGATATGTATTCTGTTGTCATAACTATGTACCAGAAGAAAGGGTTAAAAAGTTAAAACTGGCTTTACTAACTGAACGTGGGTGGGAGGGGGTCAGAAATGATTTTGGGCTTTTATTCTTTCAAGACTGCGGAATTTTTAAAGCAAATATTATTTTAATTGACAACATCGCTAAACCAGCTGGGGCTTGGCAGAGTCCTAGTGGCCCTGGAAGGCCATGGGCGTCCAGCGAGGGGCCCTGCCACTCAGAGAATGAACCCAGGCGGGGCCTTTCCTGGCAGCTCCTTTTCCCCTGGCTTCTGCCATGGATGTGCCTCAGGCCGGAGGACAGAGCAGGAAGCCAGGTTCCGGAGACGAGAGGAATGTGGGCACCCGCTCATGGTGGGGCCCAGCCTCTGGCCTCTCATGATGGATGGGGGTTGGAGGGGCACCTCCCCCGGAGCAGGAACCTGGCTGGGGGAAGGCTCCGGGTAAGGGGCCCTGGGCCAGAGATGGGGATGCGGGGGGACGGTTGGAAGGTAGGGAAGGTGTCACTTACGTGCACACACTCCTATTGCGTACCTCGGGCGGTCCCCGCTGTAGTCACAGTAGAGGCCCCGGTGGGGGTCACAGGTGGCCGCCTCTGTGCAGTTGTCCCCGAGCTGCTGGGCACACACCTTACAGCATTCGCAGCCATCAGTGATGAGGCTGACCCCCAGCGGGCAGCGGGGTGGGGACGGCGGACATTCGCATGGCCACTTGCAGAATTGGGGGTGTGAAGATGTGTCCTCCAGGGGTGCTGGGGTGAAGGCCATGGCCGTGGGGGCTGGAGAGGGGGCCTGTGGGGGGAATGGCAGAGATGAAGGGGGCTGCCAGGCCAGGATCAGAGCCCAAGGGGCCAGCCACCATCTTCCCATCTTCATGGTGTTCAAAAGGCTTACGTGAAATTATATTTTTCCTGCATGCTATTGATCGTCGGACATAAGGCCGAGAACCCAGAGTTCAGAGACATGAAGCCAATTGCCCGAATCCCCCCGCTGGTGGGTAAGTGGGCCCAGGTTCCACGTCAGAATTCCGGCCACGCAAGGCCCCACGCCACTTTCCTTCCTTTCCCCTCACCCCTTATCCCGGGGCATCGGTGAGGCGGCCTCATTTGAGAGACGCGGGAGCTGAGGCCCTGGCTCCCCCACCAAGGGTCCTTAAGGAGAGCTCGCAGAGCTCCCAGGCTCGGACGTGACGCCTGGGTTCAGCCAGCTGACCACGTTGTTATTAGGAGTATTTTCTTCTGTGAGCATCAGAAAAGGGCTGCATTAATAGGGTCTTCAAGCTACCTCTACCGCTGGGATCCGATCACCTTCCCGCCCCCTCCCGGGACCACCACCCAGACTCCTCACTCTTCACACTGGAGGAAACCCAGGCCCCGGAGGGTGAGAGTCGACCGCGCATGGGGAGTGGGGGCTGTAGCCAGTGGCCAGCCGCCCAGGCCGGCGCGGTCCCTGCGGGGGAGCCCCCTGTCCTGGCATCTCGTGACTCCAGAGCTCTGAGGTTAGCAGAGGCGGCCTGGGGCTTCCGAGGGGCAAAGGTGGGCCCCAGGCTGCCCCCCCATCTCAAGCCGCAGGAGCCCTGCACTGAAGACTTGGCAGCCTACGTTTCACTGTAGAACAACAGATATTCAGGCACCCTTCTTCCTTTGCCAAGGAGGAAACTGAGACCCGCAGAGGCAGAGGGGCAGGTCCAGGGTGACAGGGCCCACGTCCGGGCCGAGACACACACGACTCTCTCAGCTCTCCGCTCTACCCCCTCCGCCTCCTGTGGGCCCTTCGACCCCTCAGCAGACGCATACAGAGCTCGCTTTCAGGCTCTTAAGTTTTAGGCACTTGAAGAGAAACTGGAAAATTTCCCGTGCCTATGCGGCCCACAGCTTACAGGACAGACAGACAGACAGGGAGGGGATTTATTATGACGTGAGGCTGCCTGTGGCGGGCTGGGCCTCCTGGGGCACCCCCGGAGTTCTCGGAGCACCACCTTGCACGCTTGGCTGCGGGACCAAGAAGAGCCCAGGAGAGATGGTCCCGGTTGAGCTGCTGATTTGCTGGACTCTTGGTTCTGAGCCCGGCGCGTGGTCAGTGCAGCAGAATCGCTTCAACCAGGGAAGGGCCCTCGGAAGTAAGAAAAGGCAGACCTCGCTTGGAGGATTTGTCTCCGGGCTTGGTTGCAGGCAGGTTTGCTGGCGGAGCCAACTGCTCTGGGGTGGGCAGTGTTGGTCCGTGTTCAGTCGGGAGGCAGGGGTCTGCCTGCCCTCATTTGCTCTTCCTCAAAAGCACCATGTGACCGCAAAACCCTAAAAGCAGTCCCCCCACCCCACGACATGCGCACGCCTCTTTCCAACTCTGGGAAAGAAGGCGTCCATGCCTTTCCCGGGCGGCGCTAGCGATGCGGCCTCCCGCACTAGAGGATGGTGAGCTGCACCCTTAGTCTCCACGCAAGGAAAGAGCGTCAGACCTGAGACGGGAGTGGTCCTCTCAGTGTGGCCATGGAAAAGCCTCCCAACTGTCCTAAGCCTCCGCATCCCCACCTGCGATGTGGCCACAGGAATGCCCCGCCAGAAACGGCTGGGGGGCTGAGGGACACTGTGTGGGCGGACGCCCTCGTGCAGGGTCTGGCGTGTGGCAGACACTCAAGGGCCTGACTCCCCGCCCCCACCTCATCCCCACAGTGCCCCCGAAGTGCTCAGGGGTCTGGACACTTTGGGCTGAGCTGTGTGAGCTATAACCTGGTGAGACCTGTCCAGCTTGCTGTCTCCATAGCAAGTTAAAGATCCCCAGAAGGAGGCGGCGGATAAGGCCCCCTGGACAGAGGGAAGTGGTTCTGTGTGCCCTGATCCAGGGGAGGGGTGGGCTCTGGGCCCTCTGAGCCAGGCCTTTGCTGTTGGCACCATCTAGTGGTGTAAAACCTCCCAGGTTCACACACATGCTCGCACGCACACACACACATGCATGTCCCCCGGCCCTTTGCCCTGGTACAAGGACCATTGTCATAAAAATGTGGACTCTCCCTTTTCATCCTAAAAGAAGCAGAAGAAAGGTAAGCGGCGCCCAGACCGTGTGTGCATGGACCTCCTTGAGAAGTGACCCATACCCCAGGTCCCAGCATGCTTGTCCTTCTGCCCCTGGAGGCCAGCCACAGGCACGGCTCTCATCAGCCCTGTTGTAGAGTCCGTCCCCACTGTGGGTGGCGGGAGGTGCCGTGGTAACATGTACTTGTGCTGACCTTGAATGGGTGGCCTGGGGACGCTTGGGGAGTGTGTCCCTGGTCACTCCAGAGCGCCACGTTGGGCCTGAGAAAACGTCTAGAGCCCTCATATCAGAGCCGAAGCTCTGCAGGCCACACCACGATGTCACTCTGGCCTCTGCTACCCGATCAGGCTGCGTTAGGGTCTCCCGTGCCCGACCTGCGGTGCCTGTGCAGAATGACACAGCCCTCGGGCTGGCCCCCCTCCACTGCACCCTTTGCTCCGGCGGGCCACGACAACATGTCTCTTGTGCTTCTCTGTTTTCAACCAAAAGCAATAAACCTGTTCTTGTTTTATGGGCAAAGCCCATAAAGCACAAGGCTCACGCAGGCAGGCAGGGACACAGGAAGATTTGGAGGGAGCTCTGTGTCGCCGGCGGCCATAGATGCGGTGGCTAGTGCCATTGGGACCCCCTGAAGCTCTTACTAGACTTCTTCTTTCTTTGAACTGCAGTCTGTCCCTGCTTTCCCAGGCCCAGACAGGAGCCGACTGCAAAGCTGGAACCTTGCCAGACAGCCCCGACGATTGTCCTTTCATCCAACGAGAGCTGCCCGGCCAGGGCTGGCCGCACCCACTGTACAGGCAGAGAAACTGACCGTGGCCAACTCAGTGCCATACGGGGCCTGCCTCGTTTTGTCTAACAGTGGACGTGAAGAAGGACATCAGGTGGAAGCCAGGAGAACACTGTCCTGGGAAGGCCAGAGAGTGGAGCCCAGCCTCGGGTCCGTCCAAACTGCAGCTGGTCACATAAAAGCCTCTTTAGTGATGCGCTCTGGAACGGACGACTGCAGACGCCGCTGTGTTTGCAGGGAAGGCAGGATGAGGGGCAACGCGGAGATGCGTCCCCGGCAAGACCGGGTGCCCAGCGCTCGCCCAGTCACCGCCTGTCCCGGCTGGGTCCTGCTGGCTCAGCGCTGAGCACGCAGGCCTCGCCCACCACTCCCTCTTCAGTGACCCCTCCCAACAACTCAGCCCCTGGCTCAAACAGAATGTTGTTCGAAGCACCTGGAATCTTTAAAAAACGCCGATGCCTGGACACTGTCCCCCACTGCCCTGCCCCCCCAGACACCCTGACTTAGGTGGGCCGGGCAGGAGCCCGGCACTGAGATTTTTCCAGAAGGTTCAGGATGCATCCAGGGTTGAGACCCACCAGCGAAGGCCTGTGGTCCTGGTAAAAATGCAGATTCCTGGGCCCCACGTTGACTATTCGGCTTCTGTTCTACTAGGCGGGTCCCAGAATCTGTGCTTTGACCTGGACTTCTGATAATTCTTGCGGGACCGGAACCACGCCCTGGGGACCTGGGCGGGGGGCGGGGGGAGTGTGCGGACTCCGGGCCAGCTTCCTCTGTTAACCTGTGACTTGTGTGCCACCACCCTGGCCTGTGTCACTCACGGCCTTCCACACACCAGTTCACGGAGAACACAGGCCCTCCGTGCCATGGTCACAGGGCCATCCACCGCTTCGTAAGCAGGTCTTGTGCAGTTAGCTGGACATGATATGCTTGGCCCTTGATGTTTTATGCAAATGACTGAAAGACGGAGAAAGAAAGGAGCGTAAGTGTCTGCTAAGTTCCGAGTGTTTGTGTCCTCTGCGGTTCGCATGCTGAAATCCTACCCTCTGAAGGGGGTGGGGCTAGGAGGCGGGGCCTTTGGGAAGTGGGTAGGTCATGAGGGTGCAGCGCCCCGTGAATGGGATCAGTGCCCTCGCCCCTCCCGCCCTGGGAAGACCCACGGAAGGTGCTGGCGATGAACCAGGAAGAGAGGCCCTCGCCAGTGGTGACCGTGCTGGCACCCTGACCTCGGACTTCTAGCCTCCAGAACTGTGGGAAATAAATTTCTGTTGTTTATCGGCTACCCAGTCGGTGATATTTTGTTGCAGCCGCCAGATAGGCTATGACTTTGTCAGGCACTTAACCCTCTGGACAAGGAAGGGAATTGGGAGGCAGGGTAAAGGGGTAAGTTGATTCCCTTTATCATGCTTATTGGACAAACTCAAGCAGATTACACTTGGGAAGGAAAACAATTGCAGCCTCTGTAGGAAGAGCTGCAAGTGCATTTTGAGATGATGTTTAAAGGGGAGCAGACCTTACGGATTTTGTGGTGTTTCTTGGCTCTCTGAAAGTGGACCTGGGAATGGGTCAGTCTATAATTTTAATTTTAGGCATTGGTTTTACTTCATTTTCATAAAAGCACATGGTTGTGGGCACGGGAGCAGAAAGTGGGAGGCTGGTGGTGGTGGGTGGACCCCACAGGAGACCTGAAATGTCCTGGTGGGTGAAGGAGATGGGCCCGCCCTCTGCTGAGAGCGTGTGTGACTTATCGGCGAATTAGGCTCTGGGGTGAAGCGCAAAGGGCATGCCTTCTGCAGCGAGGGGAACCCATGGCCCAAGCCCTCTGCCACTCCCAGTTCTGTGACCTGCACCTGCCCTCCCCTCTCTGAGCTTCTTTTTCCTCCTCTGTGAAATGGTGACGATGACAGCATCCTCCAGCAGCCTACAGGGAAAGTCACTAGTACCATCCCCGTTTCACAGATATGGAAACTGAGGCTTAACGGGCTTAGGCAGCTGTAAGGTCCCACAGCTGGGAAATGGCCCACGACCCACGTATCCCTCCAAAGCCTTGGTTTGTCATCACCACGCTGCCCTGTTCCCTCCTGCCCCCACATTCATTAATCCATTCACTCATTCCTCCACCCACCCAGCCATCACACACCTGCGCTACGCATCTCCTATGTGGCTGGAGCTCAGATCAAGAGGCCATGGCTGTTACCTGAAGGGAGCCAGTTTAGAGACACACAAAATAAGATGACACGGGGGACTGAGGGTGGTATGGAATTGAGCCCAAGGTAACCAGTGTCCCCAAGAGGATATGGGAGCCCTTAGGGGGCTTTTTAGGGATCAGTTGCTTTTTCTGGCCTCTTCTGTGCCCACTGCGCCTGGCACACCCTGGGCAAGCTCTCGGTGAACAAGAGGGCAGGTCCCAGCCCTCGGTTTGCTGAAGTTGGGGAGGCCGCACCCAGATAATCCACAAGGGGGCAGGGTTGAGACAGAAATGGCCTGAGCCCTGCGGGGCCTGAGGGCTTTAGGAAAGGGCTGCCCGGTGTGGAAGCAGTTTCTGTTCACTACTTCCCTGGAGAGGCCCGAGGGAAGGTGGGAGAACGTGGCCCCGGGCTGGGGGTCTAGGGCTGTGGACGTGACCCACCCAGCCTCCCCACCTCTTCACTACTTTGTTCTCACGTTTCTGGTGTAACTGGGGCAGCCACCGTGTGAGAGGGTGGACACCCCTTTTCTGAGCACCTGCCAGGAGTGAACCCCTAGGGATCTCGACCTGGGTCCCTGGCGGGGCTGCCCTTCAGGTGCCCAGCAATGAGCTCCTTCTCCTGGTCTTCTGGCCATCCAGGTGAGGCTGCCGCCCTGCCCCAAAGGCAGGGCTACGAGTCCCCACTCTCTCAGAAGAATATTCCCTGCCTCCGACCACCCCCTCCTCCTTCCCCAACCCAGACCCAGGCAGGCTCACAGTACAGGGCCCTTCCCTCCACTCTCGGGCTCAGCCTGGACTCGGCGTGGGCTAACCCTAACCCTGCCTTTCCCTCCCCCCGCTCCCACTCGCACCCCCACACGGAGCCGGGCAGACCCACAGTTGCCCCAAGCCTGGACTTGCCTCCAGACGGGGGTGGGGGGGGTGGTGGTGCTTGGGGTGGGCGGGCACAGATGTTATCGCATCCCCTGGAATGTCCATTATTCATGTTCTGAGAGGCCCTTCCTTCTCCTCCGATTCTCCCCCCCCCCCCCCCCCCCCCCCCCT
>PVJD01019134.1:0-12511 GCA_004026545.1 Mormoops blainvillei | reverse complement strand
ACCTACTAGCATCATTAAAATGCAAAAAATTTTAAATGTGTTGTGTTTGTGTTGAACATCAGCAGGTTGAGAATTTCATGTTTTTCCCTGACTTCGCACACGGATGCCACAAATCCTCAGTTACTTTATTTTTGGGGGGTGGGTGTGGGGGATGGTGGGAGAGAGCGATACTAGCATTTTCCCATTTCTGTAGAAGACAAAAAGATGTTTAAACTCCCCCTTTGTCCTCTTGCCAGAAAGGTTCTCCCAGTTCATGCTGCCCTGCACAGCAGAGTCTGAAAGGTGCCCAGCCAGAGCCCTGAGCTACCCCGTGCTGCCCTAGTTTCCGGGGCGTCCTCGGGGCGGAGCCTTTGTAGGTCACTGGACCCGACGGGCAGCCTGACTGTTTGCATCCTTTCATCTGATTCTTTGGCAGAGCAGAGCATAAAACCTGCGTCTGTGTGGCCCTGTGTCTCTGCACAGGGTTGGGGGTGTGGCCCCTGTGCCTGCAGCGGGCGACAGTTTCCGGGGCGGTGCAGGCACACGTGCGTCCTGTGAGTAGATGCTGCCCGAGATGCTCACGCTTCCCTCTAGGATTAGCTCCAGTGCCCTAGATATTGACTGGAATCCACTTGAACTATTTCAATGGTTTTTCAAGGTTGAGATGGATAAGAGAGGATCATGTTACTTAATAAATTTATCAATAAATTGCTCCATCTTTTCGTAGGGCATTTCTTGGCTATCTACTCCAGAAGAGAGAATTTTTAAACAGTAACCTATAATGAGTCTACATTTAAGTGCATGTTATTGTCCCTAAAGCCCCTCTTTAAAGAACTCTCTCCCCATTTTCTTATTCTGCCATTTCTCCGGAAGGGCTCAGAAATCTCGCTGGTGATGGATCTTGTGAGCTGATTCACAGGCAGAGAAACCGGGCTGGCTCTCTGATGGGCACTCCTGTCCTCCGCTAGGGAAAATCCCCAAACCCCAGCCTCCTTTCAATATGCCAACAGCAGCCAAGACACCATCCACGACTGTCCCCAAAGCTCAACTGGAGCCCTTGCTCCTCGAGTCCTTCCAGAGGGCACCACCCATTCCGAATGGAGATGCTAAAATGTTCACCGCCCCGGGGTCTGTCTCAAGAACCTACAAGTGGATGATGGACCGTTGTTGAACTTGGCTATTCTCCTTGGATGCTCTTTTAAGTCTGAGAAATGTGCACGTGTTTTTTTTCCTTAGCAAGCAAGTTATTTTAGGAAAAGAAAATACGCTCACCCATTTAGCACTGAAGCTTTGAAGTAGAACTTTTGTGTTTCAGCAGATTGGGGCAGGGGTTTGCAATTTGTGTGTGTGTGTGTGTGTGTGTGTGTGTGTGACTCATGGGGCAACATCAGTCCCCAGTTTACCCAGAGAGGTTCCTGTAGGGATCCACTGGGTATTCATGGCCCATCCTGGTCAGCAATGGCTTCACGCCTCTTAAGAAGGCCTGCGGGGACATTATCTGATGATGTCCTTGGTGACCCAGGTGCAATGATTTGAAAACATGCCCATGGTTATCCCTTCGCCTTCTTTATCCAGCCTGGCGCCCTTTCACGGCCCCATCTGGAGCGCTTGGCTCGGTGTTGCAGGGGACAGATTCCTAGCAGATGGTTTATCAGAAGACCTGGCACATGGTTTGGCCAAGAAAGCCTCGTATAATACCCTCTGAATTTGGAAAGCTTGAGGGTGAGGAATGGCTCCAAGCCTTCTACACAACCAGGAATGTTTTGCTTATTAGTTTTTCGAAACGATGCTCAGAGTAAGTACCACGACAGCAGCAGTTTCAGGGACCTGGGGCCACAGGCGGCACCAAACTGATATATCCCCTTCGACCAGTTTTACGATGCCTATAAAGTTCGGGATAGTGCTAGGGCCTTGAGCCGGAAAGGAGTGGGGCTAATCCTCAAAGGTATCAGGGATTTGGGCAAGTGCTATGTCAAGAAAAAATACGCAGCTTGGATCAGCATGAAATGTCTTGAATGTCTAATTGGCTGCTTAAGATTAATATGTTCAGACCAACTCCTTCCACAGAATTCCCCGTCTCAGTCAACGACAACCTCCCCTCTCCGGTCGCGCAGGCCAAAACCCGTTAGAATCATTACCAAGTCCTCTTTCTCTCATAGGTCCCATCTCGTTCATCTGTCCATCTGGTCAACTCTACCTTCAAAGTACACATTTGCGCACGAACTCCCTGCCAGCAGCCCGGTTGGAGCTGCAGTGACCATAGACCAGGTTACTGTGGGAGCCTCCCACCTGGCACTTCCGTGCCCGTCTTTGCTCCTTTGATCCGTTCTGTTCCCCACACAGCTTTCTGGGTGAGACGGCTGACATCCATGGCCCAGCCTGTCATTCCTCTACTGCAGACACCCCGTGGCTTCCCGCTGCACATACTGGGAGAGCTCCCCTGGACTTGCCTTAGAGCCTGTCGGAATGGGATTTGGGTGGATTTGGGTGGTTAGGGGGAATCCCAGGTGTGTGCCACTTCCTGAGCAGTGTGCTGAAGTCAGTGGGGTGAGGATGAGGATGGGGAGAAGTAGGAACCGGCTTCTGACGTGTAGAGTGTGATGCAGTCCATAGGCGACGTCCCCCCTCTGCCCAACCATGGTGACATCCCTGCGTAGCAGCCATAGATAAGGAGTCCTTAGCTTACAGAGGGATAGTGATGCAAGGCACCAGGTTGGGTTCAATAGGCACCCCATTGAAACCGAGCTGGATTGGTAGGAAGTGAATACGGATGGAGGCAGATGGACTGCGGGCTGGTCAAGCCCTTGGGACTGAGGTCACTGCCGCCCACCTATGAGGGCACAGCTTTGTCTGCTGTCCTTATCAGGAGAGTCTGTGTGCCTCGACTGGTGTGGCTCAGCGGGTTGGGCGCCATCCCACAAGGTGAAAGGTTGCTGGCTCAATTTCCAGTCAGGACACATACCCGGGTTGTGGGTTCGGTCCCAGGTTCGGGGGGCTCGTCGGAGAGGCAGCCAATCAGTGTTCCCCTCCTTCTCTTTCTCCCTCCCTTCACCTCCCTCTAAAAATAAATAAGTCAAGTTTTAAAAGAGAAAAAGAAGAAGAGTCCATTCTTTCATCCCTGACATCTGTCAAGGTTGGGAGGCAAGGCTGCTTCCCCCAACATGGATGCAACGATTCCTGTATTCTTCCCATCACTTCTTTGTGGCAGGCACGAACTGGGAGTGGGGATCAACAGAAACAGAGAAGTCTAGGACAGCTTCTGGGCTTCAGGGGTACGGCGGCGAGAAGTGGGTCTCGGAAGCCCACGCAGGAAATACAGGAATGCACCAGGATTGGGGGAGCGGATAATGAATTGCTTTTTTTTTTTTTTTAACATGTTCAGTCAAGACGCTATGAGACACCCAGATGAAGAAAATCAGTAAATAGTGGGGTTTATGGCTCTGGAACACAACACACTGGCTAGGCAGAGAGCTGTGGGTTGAAGATGGATATTTACAAATTATCTGTGTATGAGTGAGGATTGTAACCAAAAGAAAGAACACGTAGAGGGAGCAGAGAGACAGGACCAGGACATGCTGGAGGGAACTCCTGCACGGATGGGTCAGGTGGAAGAACGTCTTGCTGAGAAGGTTGACAGAGAGGTGGAGGCAACTGGCGATGCTGTTGCAAAGATGGAGAGAGGAGAATTTTGAGAACAAGGGATGAGTCAACAAGACCCAGTGTTGCATGGGTCAGGCCACATGGCACTGAGAAGACAGGCCACGGGCCACCTCCATGAGGGGACTCAGAGGCCGTGACTGCCCACACCTACAGGAATGGCAGCCTCAGAGGGAGTGTTGGCTGGAAACAAGACAGAATGTTCTCTGGTTTCTGCCCCAAGACGCAAGGCTCCCTTCACAAGTCAGATGAGGATGTTGGACGATGTGGCTATAAGTCCCTTCTGGTTCTAAAATCAAGATACCCGGATCTTTCACAGGAATGAGTGCCAACAACAAAAATTTGCCCTCCCCTGAGGAGAGTTTAAGGCTGGTTCACCAAAGCAGCCGTATGAACGGTGTAAAGAAGACTTGATCTCACCAAGAGACTTTGCTGTCACTCTGGGGTATAGGAAGACACCTGCTCCATGGAGGGATGTGCTGGCCCCCGGCCCCCCGGATACTACCCTCTGCCCACCCGGAGCCTCTCCCTGGATGCACGGGGCCCCCAGCAGGCTTTCCAAGTTGCTCCTGCCACCGGCAAGGGCCGCCACCTAGAACCCTCAGCTGCTGGATGAAGCTGGGTGACGGCCTGTGCACAAATGTGCTGGAAAACGTCAGGCAGTTGGTGGCAGCTGGACTCGATGACCTTGTGGTTATTTTCAACCCGACAATCTCGTGTCCTCGGAGGGAAGCCTCGTTCCTGTTACTAAATTTGTCATGACTCCCATGGGGAATGTGTTAGGGCAAAAGACGTGTGCCCTGTACCACGCAGGGGTCCCTCAGCTGGCTCCCCTGCCCTGCTTCCAGAGCGTCTTCTTTCATTCTAGGAGAGGGGGGGTCCCTTGAACTTCATGTCAAGGTCAAGGGCCTTGCCTTGACCAACCGAGCAGTTTCTTCTCCTCCTGGCTGCTCCTGGGACCCTTTTCTTCCCCTGGGAAGCCTCAGGTCTAGTTTGACCACGTGGGGCCTGAAGTCAGGGGCTAGATGTCTGAGTGTCGGGGGCAGCCGGTGGGTCCGGGGTCCAGTTTGAGAGGTGGCCATGGCTGAGCACACTCCTTCACACCTGCTCCAGCACCCGCGAGAGGGCACGGGGTAAACACTGAGGTTATGGGGGCTATGGGGCCTCCTAAGTGCTCCAGCCCTTCCCCCCAGTCTGCCTCCGAGGCCTGGCCTCTACCCTGAGGCACAGCAGGCCTGGGAACATAGGTGAAATAAAGGACGCACCTCCCTTTGGGGCCCCGAAGCCCTGGACGGTCCCTGACTCGGGGGTGGGTGCACAGTGAGGAGCAGATTCAGGTCCACATGGCAGGGGACGGCGACGGCAAGGTGGGGAAGGGTGAGAGCTGCAGGGGGGCCAGACCCCCCAGGAGAAGGGGAGTTTCAAACACCGCCCTTCCTGGCGTTTCACCGACAGCCCCAGGAATGAGCCTTTCCCCCGTTCCAGGACAGAGAGGCCTTCCGCACGCGGGGCCCATGGTGGCTTTGCTTTCCTCCCATCCTCCCCAGTTGCCCCTGCTGCCCGCCCCCCGCCCCCTACACTGTAGCGGTAGCAGCAAGGAGCTTCTCACCTTTCGGTCCGGGGGCCAGCCCCCAGCTGGGGTCTCTGTGGCCTTTCCCCAGGGTCTCTGTCTGCTCTTACAGAGTCTCAGAGCCATGACCCTGCAAGAAGGAAATCGTGTCTCGCTCAATGACTGCTTCCGGTTAGGAGTGGGGCAGCGGCGAGTGGGAAGTTTACGCATGTCGCTTGGGGTCATCCTGACCCCCGAATAACTAGTGCACTCCGTGCTCCTTGTGGGCTGGTGAGGGGCCCTGAGGATGGCCCGATCTGTGGTCTAGTTAGTGCTGTGGTGGCACTCTCCCGTCGCTTGCAGCCCTGGGCCTGGCCTTTGGTGTGATTACTGGTCATTTAAAAACTGGGCAGCAGCAGGCCAGAGCTGGAAGGGGGCCGGGGCAGAGGGCAGCTTCCGCCCCTGTGCCGAACCTGCCCTCCCGGCCCAACCAATGGCACACGCGTGCGCCCGTGTGTGTCCACGCGCCCCTGTTGTTACTGGTGTACCGCCTGCATTGAGGCGGAGGTGGTGGACACGGCCTTTGTACAGCGTGCCCCTCCCAGGCAGCAGGTGGCAGGTGAGCCCACGCTCTGGGTCAGTCCTCACGGTCTTTGCACCTTTTGACAGGAAGTCAAATGTAAAGGCACAGGGACAGACCTAGGCTGGCAGCACAGAGACGTCGGGGACCCGCTCGCCGGGGAGTGGGCTGAGTGGCCGTCGTGGAACTGAAGCAAAGCAGCAAATGTGTTCCATCAGGCAATGGATGGTTATGGGCACCCACGGCCAGGCCAGGGCAGGATGCTGCTAGCCACGAGCCAATCGTGCCACCTGGACCCACGATCTTGCCAGGGCTGCTGTTCACCAGAGAAACAAGAGACCCGGTTACCAGGGCCCCCTGTGGAGTCAGGTTAGTTTTTGTGAATTTGCTCTTTTCTCCTGAATCTCAGGAAGTCTGATCCTGACGCTGTCTTTTACCCTAAGAATCTTCTCTTAGCAGAACGCTGGGGCCAGACACAAGATCCAGCGAATGGCTGCCCTTACGCACGCCCTCACTTCCTGCTGGAAAGAGAAGGAGGAGGCGCTTTGGCATTATCTCCTCTGTGATTCCTGACACGCTCTCTGAGAGGCCAGGAAGCCAGGCGCGTTGCCGCCATTCCAGGTGAAAATGTAACATCCTCGGGACAAAACCTTAGAAACAGGAGGATTTTGGAGCACCCCGGGCAGGGTGGCCGGGGCAGACACCGAGCCACCCACACTCTATGCAGGGGGTTGCGTGATTTTTGGCTTTCTCTGTGTTTCCCCCTCTTTTACACACCTTTTGACCTCTAGGGTTTCGGACAAGCCCAGCCAGGCTTCGCTGTGCTCAGGATGGCCAGAGGCGGAAGATTTTGTCCCTGCTTGTGCCCAAGTGCTCAGGTGGGTACAGCTATGTGAGCAGGAACCAGGGCCACACCAACACCTGGGCAGACGTGATCGGATCCCCTTGGCGAATTATTTTTCTCTGCCCGGAGCTTCATCTTGGAGGGTGAAGACTTTGGGTATTTTAATAAGAGAAGCGGTGACAGCAGCAGGGTCTGAGCCAGGGGTCTGCCAGCCACGTCCCCTGTGCCCACACGACTGTAGTCACGGAAGGCCACACACTTGCAGATCTTGGAGGACTTGGCCGTGTGGCCAGAAATGGAGACGTCGCAAAGGTGTAATTATGAATATACATATAAATTATTTGTCATCTCCCGTTTGTCATAAAAGTTAGAGAAAAGCACTTACACCTTCTCTTTGTGAGATTGTATGCTAACGGTAACTTCTTATTGTCCTTGAATAGAAGGTGGGATAGGTTTTCCCCAAGCAGGTCAGCATGCAGGTTTATTAGTAACGACGTACAAATATGCTCATTTCCAGGGACCAAGCATGAGCCATGACTTCTGTCTGGCACAACCTTTGTCATAGCTACTGTTTCCTTCCCCCCAGCCTGATGGCTCTGCCGATGTCACTCCGATGACCAAGGAGCAAATAGAGAAAATGAACCATCAATCCATTTAATGCTGTCCTTTCCTGTCACACCCAAACCTCCACTCAGCTGTTGATGGCTGCCTGGAAGCGAAATCCCCCTGCTTTATCAATCCTCACCAGAAGGACAGGGGCGAGAGGAAGCGAAGAGGAGAAAACAGGCTGGACCCGTCTTACCTTTCGCCGTGGGCCTGCCGCTGTCCTAGTAACCTACCCACTTGGGGGGAGAAAATCACCTGTTAAAATATCCCCCAGGCAATTGAATCCACGTTTGGTATAAAATGTGGAGACGTGAATCGTAACAAGATCTTGGGGAGTAGGTTCTTGGACTATCCCGTTTAATACCATGAACATATCTTAAATCAGGCCTGAGAATACGGCTGGGTTCTCTATGTATTCGTTCACTGAACAAATAAATGTTGAGTGTTAATGATGTGTCAAGGGCACAGCAGACATGGGATGAACAAGACAAAACACCGGTTCTTGCCTTGCAGAGGCTTACAATCTGTTGGTGAATATACACGTCCAATATGTCAACACGTGAGATCGATGTTGCCAGAAAGCACATCACTCACTACGACAGTCCGTTGCGGTGGCAGTGGGGTGTGAGGGCCCTTCCTGAGGGAGAGGTGAGATCCCATGCAAAGAGTGGGCAGGATTAGACAGATGGAGGTGGGGGCTGTGGGGGTAAAAGAGAGAAAGGCGTGTGTGTAAGGCACGGGGCAGGAAGGAACGGGGGACATTTCAGGAACTGCAATAAGATATGAATGGCTGGAATATTAGCCATAAAAAAGAATGAAACCTTGTCATTGGCAACAACATGGATGGACAGAGAGAGCATTATGCTAAAGGACTTAAGTCCGATAGAGAAGGACAAATACTGTGTGATTTCACTTATATGTGGAATCTACAAGACAAACAAACAAGCAAAACAGAAACAGACTCATAGATGCAGAGAACAAGCTGAAAGTTGCTAAAGCGAGGGAGCGGGGGAATGGGTGAAATTTTAAAAATAAATAATTTAAGTAATCTTTTAAAAAGAAGCCTGTGCAAATTTCCCCGGGGAGGAGAGAAGGGTGAACACTCTACCCTCTGTCCACCCTTCCTGGGCGTGCCCCCAAACGTTTGAATCCCCATGTGTTAGCAAGAGCCACAGCAATGTGGGAGAGTCCGTACAGCCACAAAATAACTTTCTGTAAAGTCCCCTAAGAAAGAAAAAGCATGGCTGGTGCAGAAACACGAGGGGGAGAGTGGCACATGATGGGATAGGAGAGACTGGAAAGGTCAGGTCCCAGGAAGCCCTCTGTACATCATGATGAGAAGTTTAAACTTACGCAAAGTCAATAGGAAAGCAAAGTAGTGTAAGCATGGGAGTAGAATGCTTTCCAAAGATCTCTCCTGCATACAGCAAGAATGATTTGAAGGGCAGAGGACCCGAGGTGTGGGGTCCAGTCAGGTGGATAGTGCGGTAGTCGGGGAGAGACAAGGGGGCTTGGACTAGAGTGGGAAGTGTGAAGGGTTAGAGAAGTGGTCCGCTACAACAGGTAGCCAGGAGACAGAGCCCACAGCACTTGACGATTGATGAGATGTGGGGAGCGGTGAGGACAGAGAAGGAACCAAGGGTGATGCCTAGGGTTCTGGCTTAAGCAGTGGGGTGGATGGCGATGCTTTCATTTGACCCAGGGTCCACTGGAGGTGGAACAAGTTTGGGGAGTCGGGAAGAATATGATATGGAGTTGTTGGAATGTTGAATTTAAAATACTTACAGAACACCCATGCAGAAGTGCCCAGTAGATACTTTGGTATATGAGTCTGGTAACCAACAGAGACAAGGGGGTTCCTATTTCAATTTTATCTCATCTTCTACTCATGTAAACAAAGAAACATGTTTTAGACAATGCCTCTGGAAAATCATTTACATGTTGTAAAGTTGGGGGGTTACCATATGTCTTTAACCTTCAAATTAAACCTCTGGGAAATTACCCCAAATAAATTATTCAGGGAAGACAAAAGCCAGGAGCATTGAATTCTGGGTTATAATAGCAAAAACTAGGGAAAGTGTTCATATCCAAAAAAAAGGGGCTAGTTAAATAAATTATATTATACCACTAAAAGAGAATATTGTACAGTTCCTAAAAAATAGTAATTATGGCTGTCTTTGCAGCTTAGAAATATCCTTTGTCATGTAAAACTAAACAGCCAAATTAAAAAATCTACTTATGCTGTGATTATGATTTTGTAAAAATCATCATACAAGGACAACTCGTAGACAGGCCCTTGAATAAGCCAAGAATGGACTTGCTGAGTGATGAAATTATGGTGATTTTTTAAAAATTGTTAAAATGTCTGTAAATTCAACATACTAAGCAAGTAAGATAAATAGTGTTTTGTTCTTGTTTTATTTCTGCTTTTGTAGGAAATGAGGTTCAATCTTAGAACATCATAGGTACCATCTAGCAGAGCTGGAGACATGGAGCTCAGCGGTTGTCATGGCTCCACTGGCTTTGCCAACAAGGACCCCGTGTCCCAAACCAGCCCACAGTTACTCAGGAGTCCCCCTTCAGAGCATGGCCTGACCCCTCCACCAGCGAGAGAGGTCAGAGCTCTGTGGGGCACGTGTCCGTCTGCTCCTGTTCCTGTGGGCTTAGTCCATTTGTTCACGCCTTCTTCCTTCCCAATCGCTTTCCCGTCTCTGGAGCCTGGGGAATTTAATGCCCTACTGACCTCTTCCCAGCCTTTTCCTCTGTTCCTGACTTGCCTCAGAAACCTGGTAAGAATTTGGCCCAATGTCCCAGACAGGGTCTCCCTTGTTTTACTTAATGTTTTCATCAGCTCCTCCCCAAAGCCCCCCGGAGAATATGTGCAAATGGTCATAAAGATGATGTGCCAGCGGTTTCCAGAGGAAAGGTGGTCTACAGACACTTGATGCTTATGGTCACCGTTCTCGTCTATCCAGGTATGCGCTTTGCATCCCACGGGGGACGAGGGGCATTGGACACGGGGGACCTTGTGTGATGACAGCACCAGCAGCGGCTGAGCCAGAACGTAGAACTTCTGGGCCAGATGTCCCCTGAAGTCAGTTGAGAGCAAGATCGCTGGCCTGGCAGGGTCCCTCGTCTCCCGAAAAAGAGAGGCGAGACCTGAGAACTGGGATAGAAAGTGAACTGTGGTGACATGTGTAGCGAGGACAGATTTCACTCTTTTGGAAGAAGCGGGGCTTTGTGGCAAAAGACAAAACCAAGCAAAAATCAATAGCCGTGAAAGGATAAAACAAAACCTCAGAGGTAAAGAGCTCTTTTCTTCTCCTTTTTATCATTTTTTTACTTTCAGTTACAGTTGACATACATTATTATTAATAAGTTTCAGGTGGACATCCCAGTGATTAGACATCACATAACTTTATAGGTGATCATCCTGATAAATCTTGCGCCCATCTGACACGGTACGGAGTTATTAGACTGTTACTATAGTTCCCTGTGCTGTACTTTACTTCCCTGTGACTGTTCTGTAACGGCCAGTTTGTACTTCCTAATCCCTTCACCTTTTTCATCTGCCCCCAAGCCCCCTCTCATCTGGCATCTGTCAAATTGTTCTCTGTGCCTGTGAGTTTGTTTCTGTTCTGCTTCTTTATTTTGTTTTTTTGGGTTCAATTATTGATAGATAGATATTTATTGCCATTTTATTGTTCATATTTTTTCCTTCTTTTCTAAAAGAAGATCCTCTAACAGTTCATATAATACTGCTTTGGTGGTGGTGAACGCCTTTAACTTTCTCTTGTCTGGAAAGAAAAGAGCTCTTTTCGTTCTGGGAAAAAACAAAAAACAAAAAAACAAGCAAAACATGGATTTAAAATGGTCCCGGTCATGTGTTCATGACAAATGGACACTTAAGCAGGTTGGCGGGGTAGGTTCGCAGGGAAGAGAGAAAATGGCTGAATAGTCAGCCGCTCCCTTTTGTCTCCAGGACAGCCAGCAAGAAAGGTGCCACCACCAGATGCCGCAGCAGGCGGTCCGGTGAGCGGGGCCCCCGGTAACAAAGTCCGGCAGGGAGCACCTGCTGTGAGCAGAGTTCCTGTTCCCGTCGCTCCTTCCTGGGATGCGATGTGCCCTGGGAAATTTTGAGAGCTCTCCATCAGTGAGGATGACTGCGAGCCCCTCCTCTACTAAGCTACCTGGGCACATGATTCGCAGCTGGCAAAGGGGTGGTTTAGTGTTTTTCTAAATGCCCAGTGGCCTTATTCTATTTTTACAGTTTTGTCTTCAAATCATTTGAGAGTTACAGAAGAGTTGCAAAGGCGCTATAGACAATTCCCAGACACCCTTTCCTAATTTAGCATTGTATATAGACAGCGTACATTTTTCAAAGCACAGGAATTTGCATTGGTAAAGATTTTACTCACATTTCATCGCTGTTTCCCCTACTGTCCTTTTTCTGCCTGTCCCAGCATCCGGTTCGGGACGCCATGTCGCATTCAGTGGCAGGCTCTCCTTGGTCCTCCCCTTTCGGGCTTGATCTTTGCTCATGATTAACCTGGGGCTGGAGAGTCGGGGAAGAATGCCCCGGAGCTGGGAATAGCCTTCTTATCCCAGCATGTCAACATGGTGTCACCCGGATGATTGCTGGTGTTGTTCACCTTGAGGGCAAGGCGGTCCCTGCCAGGTCTCCATACTGGAAGTCACTGCTCTTCCCTTTCCACACTCCGTCTGAAACAGAAATTCAATCCAGTTCATGCTCTGGGCAGGGTGAGGGACGCGTATCAAAGAATTTGTGAACATTGGTTAAAAACACGACAATAATGATAAGTATTTAAGGGGACTTACTTTGGAGCCAAATAGGTGTTTTGTTTTTTTTTAAAGATTTTATTTATTCATTTTTAGAGAGAGGGGCAGGGAGGGAGAAAGAGAGGGAGAGAAACATCAGTGTGTGGTTGCCTCTGGAGTGCCCCGCACCCCACCGGGAACCCAGCCCACAACCCAGGCATGTGCCCCGACTGGGAATCGAAGAAGCGACCCCTTGGTTTGCAGGCTGATGCTCAGTCCACTGAGCCACACCAGCCGGGGCTGGAGCCAACAAGTTTTATTATTTTAAAATTAAATTTCCTTCTGATCACAAAAGGGTAAAGCAGAAAAGTCTAAATTGTACCAGTCGCACAGACAAAAACCCAGCTCTCGCCAACCCTGGCTGTGTGTGTCTGTGTCTGTGTTCACTATTTGGCAACTGACTTCTTCAAGTTAGCACGCTGTGAACATACGTGACTACCGAGTTGTGTTTGGAGCG
>PVJD01019133.1:0-12480 GCA_004026545.1 Mormoops blainvillei | reverse complement strand
GGGGGTGTGACCTGATTTCTCCTTTCAGATTTTTTCATTTTGAAGAGGATCGCGTAGCATCTGAGCTATTGTCACTTGCCAAATTAAGGACCTTCCTGTAAAAAAAAAAAAAAGGGCAACAGTCCATAAACTCCAGCTGCACATGGGTGCGATGAACAGCTTGGACTCCGTGACGAAGGTCCCGCATGAGCCTGCCTGTGTCCTCTCTCTGCCCGCCCTCTCCGCTCAGCTCTGCAGTCCGGAGACGCCGCGTAGGAGACGTTTTCCTGTCCGGGTCGCGCTCTGCTTTCCCCGTGGCCAGTGCCCTTTAAGGACGCGGCTGCAGAGGGCCACGGCAGAGACGGTCACCCGCCGCGTGCGTGCCCGAGAGGACGCACAGCCACGGTCCGTACGCTGAGGCGAAGCGGAGGGGCGGGGCTGCTCAGGTTCGTCCGGTCCAGGCTGGCAAAGGGCCCCTGAACAAAGAGCGTGTTCCTGGCCCCCAGCAGGAGCGACAGCAGCATGTCGAGCGCCCGGGATAGTGGGGGCAGAGAAAAGAAGCGTGTGAGGGTCGCCTTTGGCTCCCGGGGGCGTCAGCCACTCCCACTCAGCTGCGGTTGGACGGTCAGGAACACCGTCCGCAGCTAGACCAGATAACCATGTTGAAGGAGAAACATGGCCGTTCTCCGTCCTCTGGAGCTGGTGTAATCGGCTCATTCAATTCCATCGAACTCACCTACTTGCTACCCAGCTGTCTGGATGTGGAGCACCTCTGGGTGGCCTCCACCTGAGTTCAGCCTTCGCTAATGAAAAGCCAGGCGACGTGGGCCCAGCCCCCGACTCGGGACAAGGCCACTGCAGGAAATGGGGTTAGACCGCCAGTCGCAGCAAAACCAGTCATTACCTCGACCAGCACGTACCGCGGCCTGTGTACCGGGGCCTGAGGCGTGGATCGCGGCATGGACGCGGAAGGCAGGCACCTCGACTTTTAGGAGCTCGTACTGGACCAGGGATGACGGGCAAGTGGGCTCACAGACCGGAAGCCCGGGGCCCTGGTGGGACATGTTAGGGCACCTTGGGGCTCCTAGTCTAACCCACTTACACAACCTGGGCCTCACCTCTGAGTATTTCAGGGCCTCTAAAAGATGAGGAAGTTTCAGCCCTAACCACCAGGGCATTTGACACCATTTTAAAAATGACCAGTAGCTCATTATGAACAGAAGCCAAGGCTGGGAGGCGGCGGCGGCAGTGGCGGCGGTGGCGGGCTGGGAAGATGCTCTGGAGTGAAGTCCAGTCTGAACCGCCCCCTGGGGGGCTGAATGGGGTCAGGCGAGTCCCCATAGGGTTTCTACCGCGTGTGATGGGAAAACTGGATTTCTTTTTGAGGAGGCCTCTACTTGAAAGTGTGTTTTAAGAGACTAAAATGAACGGTACTTTTCCGTGAAAAATTCCCCAGAACTTTGGATGTGGTGGGAATTGATAAACTTGATGTGTCTGGAAGGTCTATACTCTTTGTAGAACTAGCTTTCTTGAAAATTAGTACAGGATACACTTAATTAAAACTCACCCCCTTTTGAACTTTGAGGAGCTGAGATCATGAAAAACATTTATCACAAAGAGACATCATGAGAATGGGATTAGAGGAAATTATGTCCCCATATCAGCTCTTCGTTTGATTTTTTTTTCTCAATGAAAAGTTTAAGACAGTCTTTACTTCCTTCTTCAAAGTGTAGGGGGGGGAATGGGAACCTTTATCCAAGGAAGGAGGGGGCAGAAGGGAGGAATGACTAAGAAACGAGGACTTCTAGCAAGATTAAAACGAAAGGGTCAGTTTCGTTACACGACCAGAGCAACTTAGTTGGCTGCATCCCGAAATTATCATAAAGGAAACATGAACTGGCAGCAGGGAGCTGGGACAACAGTTCGAAAGGACACACGGGTAGAGGGCACGTTTTTGTTTCCACTCCATATAATTAGACGTTGCTCACTGGAAAATACAGGCATTTGTCTGTGACTGACGCAGAACTGGAATACTAGAAGTCACTGCCCAGGAGCATGATAGAACTGTCATCCCCTCTTGAGCTGAACACACAACATAGGTCAAGCGAGGGAGACGGAACTGCATGGCCAACGTTGCTTGAACATCCAACTCGGGGGACGTGAATGTCGGCAAACTCAACTTTGACCGTAGAGGATTGCATTCAGGATGTCTTATTTCATCAGTAAACTGTGTGAGGTGGGTAGGATTATAACCCGTCTTAAAGATAAGAGAGCTGGAGCTCAGGAAGTTAAACGAATTGCCTGCACTTTCAACACTACCCACATGGAAGCCCCCAGATATAAGGTCGAGCTGCCAGGAGCCAGTCCCCGGCCTTTCCATCTTCGAGTTGCTTATCTCAGATAAAAATCTGCAGCAGCTCTGACCCTCAGGAAGAAGAGAAAGGCATCTGTCCTGGCGTACTGGTCGGAGAAAAATGTGCTAAGCTTCCAACCACAGACTTCACAGGCACTCAGTGCCACCGGGCTCCGTGCAACCGGGCTCCACGCAGCTGGGCCGCGTGCACCTGGGCCTCGTGCAGCCGGGCTCCACGCAGCTGGGCCGCGTGCACCTGGGCCTCGTGCAGCCGGGCTCCACGCAGCTGGGCTGAGCATAAGACCAGGCAGCTGTGCAGCCCGGCCTCCCACTGTGTTTGCCACATGAAGTAGCCTCAAGTGTGTTGCCATGTTTGGGCTTCCTGTGGGGACTGAAACCTCAGTACAGAGCAGTGTCCCTGTGCAACTTCTGGGAGGCAGGAACAGTGCCCCATTTTTAAGCCACTTAGCTCTGCAAACTCAGTTTATGTTACAACAGCAGACAGTTACTTCCTGTCGTTGCTCATTAATCCGGCGTTTTATTTGTGGTAGAACATATGTGAAAACAGTTCAGTTGAAGTTCTGTCAACCTTCCCCACTCCCCACATGCACCCTCGGCTTCCTCCGCTCCCCAGGACAGGTGGTACAGAGGCTGCAGGGTGAGGTCAAAGGTAAATTATGGGTCTCTCTGCCGCCAACGGTGTCCAGAAGGACCCACTTTAAGCTCCACCGGATCAGGAGGTTTGTCTGTTTTGTTCATTGCTGAGCCCCCAGCACCTAGAAGAGGGCCTGGGACATGGTAGTGTTCAGAAAACCCTTCTTTGCTGAAAGGATGAAAGGGTGGGTGGGTGGGTGGACGACTGAGTGGGTTGGGAGCAGATGGTTAGTTGATGGTGGGGGGATGGAGGGCGATTACAGTACAATCGGATGTGAGAGGAGTAGGGTCCTCCCCTCTTAAGCTGGACACACAACATAGGTCAAGCTGAGGAGACGGGGTTTTCCCACCACATGTGGTAGAAACCCTATGGGGACTCGTCTGACTCCGTAGCAACTGCTGTCTGGGAGGGTGACTGTCTCCTCCACTCATAGCTTGTCGGGGCCTGAACAGGCTCACGACCTCCCTCAGGTGTGTGCGGCCTGGCCCGGAAATGACCTCAGGTGTGCTGGGGAAACCCCAAACCCCCGCTTTGTTTTCTGTTACACCGAAGGCAATCAGGGAAGTGCTTGAAGGGCCCTGGGAGTCACGAGCAGGACCGGGGTGGGGGGCGGTTTGTTTTTACCTGCCGCCCCAGTCTCGAGGCCCCAGAGCAGCTGATTTCTCCTCCACAGACCCTGAGGGTCCCGGCCTGGCCATTTGCGCCAGGTCCTGCCTGAAGCTGCCCTGGGGGTGACCCCGGGAAGCCGCCCGCAGGGGCCTCCTGACCACCTCATGGCTTGGGAAGAACACAGGCCTCAGGTCAAAGAGCTGTTTTCAGGCCTCACTTGAACCGCACGACTGTGGCAAGGCACCTACCTAAGCTCCCTGAGCCTCAGTTTCCTCATCTGTAAAACAGAAGTGACATAATATAATCTGATATTTATAGCCGTCATCCTCGACGTGCAAGGCGAGGTGAAGCCCGGAGCCCCTGAAACGGGCCGCCGCCGCCGAGGCCTGTTGCTGTGGGCACGGATGCCTCCACCCGCCCCAGCAGGGCAGTCTTCTCAGCTTGCGCCTGAAGTTTGTGTGTTTGCAAGTTTTTATTCCTGGTCATACTTGCGAAAACCCCGAAGATTTTTCTGAAGATGGCCCTAGAATTCTTGGTTTGGAGCGTGGCGAAGCAGCAGGCATCCGTAGCACGACCTCGTGCGCCCCCTTGCCGCACGTGAGCCTTGAGCTCACCTAGGCAGAAAGGTGGTCGCCACGTGGGGCTCACGCCCCTGCGGGGCGAGGCTTAGGCAGAGCTGGCTGTGCACGGTGGACGAGAGAGCTGCTTTGGAAAATGCCTTCAGACTGGCGGTGGAATTAACGGTAAAGAGCAAGTTATTAGATCATGTTCTCAGAGGATGGTGCCAAGGCCTGTCTGTTTGTGGCCATTGTCCACTCTGAGCTTGGGTGGCCTTGGCCATGGAGTAACAGGACCGGAGAATGCCTGGAGGGACCTCAGAACTTTGGGGAAGGACATTCAGAAGAAACTTCTAGGGACTGAAAACAACCGTGGCCACCTGGCAGGTGACCGTCATCTAAGCACATTTGTGTTTCAGTTTGTTGGTGGCTTGGTTGGTTGGTTCTGCTCCCAAGTTCAAGTTCAGGTTGAGTTAGCAAAACTCGGCCCGTCCAGAATGGAACGGAGGTTTTTTCTGCTCCAACGCCATGTATGTATGAAGCTGAGGGATCATGTTGAACTCCCTGACCATGCCTTTGCCTCCTGAATCATTTTCCTCTCAAGTTTACTTGTACTTGCGGTTTTACAGTTGGGCCATCGCTATGTTTGGGCTGCAATTATAATAAATTCTGCCCCGTGTCGGAAATGTTGCCCAGCAGCCGAATGTTCGAGGCGCTGGCAGGCAGTGATTTGAAAGAGCCAAAGCAGCCACTCTAAATGAGGAAAACGAATATGCCTCATTCTCCGTATACATACTGGCAACGAGCGTCTCGTGGTGCGCTGACGTCAGCCAAAAGCTCCAGTGTTTTCGTGTGGCGCTCACTGACCCTCGTCCTCAGCCGTGCGGGGGGTTTGTTGCAGTCCCCGTTCTGTAGATGTGAAGGCTGAGGCTCGGTTTTAAAGCTGAGCTTTGGTTTTAATGGATGAGGAGCTCAGACTCGGTCCTCCGATTTTGGTGCTTCTCCAGCTCCTCCACGCCACGGGCCCAGATCCAGAGGAGTCCCCCAGGGTGGCCGACTCTGTCCCTGCCACTGTCAGCAGAAAATAAAACTCAGTGTTAGCCTGTAAAAAGCAATCAGTGGGCAGCAGACTGTTTTCCAAAACCAGTTACTCCTGAACCGTCTAATCATTTATCAGCTGTGGAAGATAGGGGTTTTTTTTCACTGTTTTTTTTTTTTTAATTGATTTAAACAGAGAAATCTGGATGGCTTCCCGTCCGTCCCCAGTTTCCTGCGATGTTGGCTTTTCCTGCCACATGATTGCATCTGCTCCAAGCTGTTCGCAGCAGCGGCCAGGCCATGTCACCCTTCCTCCTTGGTCACTTCCATTTCTTCCCTGCAGTCAGCACATGGCCTGATGTCACCCCCGAGCGTGGAGCCAGACTCCGGGACCCAGCACACGTTCCTCAACGAGGCAGCAGAGTCACCGGAAATGCTGAGAACAGTGACCTACAGCCTGATTACAGCTGCTTCCCTGCTGCCTGGTTCCCGACAGGAAAAGCCGTGGTCCCCCAGTCATCCCCCAGTCATCCCCAGAGAGCTTTCGCAGGCAAAGAGCGCCCCACCCCCACTGTCAAGGTCGATCAGTTGGTTTCGGGACACGCCCCAAAAACGTAGCACTGAAGCACACCATGGGCTTCTATAAGAAAAGAATTTTCTGGTGGCAGTTTTGTCAAAGTGATAGGAACCCCAGCCGTGTTTCCCTTGGCAGCTTTGGGACGGCTGCACTCGTAAGCCAGGAGTGCGTTTATGGTAGGAAGCAGAAGGTGGCGCTCCTCTTTGGAAAAGTGGGTTTTGTGGGTGGTTTTATTTCCCCAAATCACCCAGCTGTCGCATCCCCTTTTTATTTCTAGCCTTGCATGCAGCACGGTGAGTTCGGCTCCAAGTGTCCTTGCTAGTTAAACCTTAGAGAAAAAGGGGGACATGTGTCACCGAAGAGGCCACACCTGAGCAGCAGCCGGTCGCCCTGGCACAACTGCAGAGGGAGGTCTCTGCCCAGGAGCTAAACGCAGCATCTTTTTCTGGGTCTGAGACACAATTCTTTTAGAGCGTCCTTGTGCCCAGGGAAAGTGCCGTGCAGCTGGGCTTCTCTTCTGAATAGTTTCTTGCTTTGTACTAGCTTGTCATTGTGCTACGTCAGTTCGGTCAGCTGCCATCCTGATGTATTTGGGGTAATTTATGAGAAGTATTTTTTAAAAATACTTTGGGAGGAGCTTGCTGAAGGCTGTGGGAGAAACTGAAGCCCGTGTTTCAGAACTACCAACACAGTCTGTGCAGGATTTTTGATACCGTGAGCAGCTCTGCGGCCCAATTCAATGTTCTTTTCAATACTTCAGGGAGTAAAGGTATAAAATAAGAAAGGAACAGTTTGAGCCAAAAGAAGACCGGATGCTATACACTGGTACTTGAAGCCAAAGAAAGGAACTTCCTTCAGAACAGAAACATCGCTGTTCGCCTTTCCTGACACCTCAATTAGTCGATAGTGGAAGGGTCAGTCAACCTGCTCTAGCACTCGAAGATGCCTGAAAATTCAGGCACGATTTGAATTTGGCTGTAAGAGGCAGGCCGATGCCCGGGGAATTGTTTAGCCTGTGCCTAAAATCACAGAAGGTTTTCAAGATACTTTGTGTCGAGATTTTCTTAGGAAATGGACCCGGAAACGGCGGAAAACAAAACTCTTTCTAATTTAAGCGCATGGACGGTGACCTACGATGAGGCTCTATTTTATATTTGTTAACACAAACAGGCGTAGACTGGTCCGTGTATCGTCTTGACAATGTTTGGATTTTTAAATCTGGGTCATTTGTTCCCAAAGTTGAATTATGATAAATCGCTGGGGCTGTGAACTGGTAGGAACACATGGTAGGACAGTCTTACTTGCAACGGAATATTATTCAGCCATGAAGAAGAATGGAGGGTTAGCACGTGCCCCAACACGGGTGGACCCTGACCACTTTCCCCTACCTGAGAGAAGCCAGACATAAGGGGCCACAGACCGTAGGACTCCATGCACATGAAAGGTCCAGAATGGCAAATCCAGGGAGACCGACAGCAGGTGAGGGGTGGGCAGTGATGGGGGGAGCGGCGGGGGGGAGTGGCCACTAACGGGCGAGGGTTTGGTGGTTTTGGAGTCAGGAGAGTACGCGGGAACTAGAGAGCAGTGCTGGTTGCACACTATCGCGAACGTGCTGCAAGCCACTAGACTGTACTTTCAAATCGTGAATTGGATGTTTGCCCGGAGGGTTCATTCAAATACAGGTCGCTGGGCCCTACCCCAGGGTTCTCGGACTCAGCAGATCCAGGCAGGGCATGTGTGGTTGCGTGTACAGTAAGTTGCTAGGTAACGCTGATGCTGGGACCACTCTGAGAGCCTCTGATTCTGACATGCTAGGAAATGGGAGGGTCCATCCATCGGGGTCACAGGTCACTGTCCTGACCAGTGTCGGCAGTTCCATCCAGGTGACAGGGCAGTGCTGACCTCCCAGGGAGAAAATGCAGCTTTTAAATGACCGAAATGGACTCGGATCCAGTCTCTGCCATCCGCTAACTGTGAGCTCAATCGAGCCTCTTCACCTCACTTGCAAAATGGGCTAAACAAGCCCCGTCTCACTGGATTGTTTAGACATGAGTAGAAAACAAGAAAAAATATATTGCTGGGAAAAAGTTTGCCCAACAGATCATCTAGCTTACAGTATCTTCCAAAAAAATTGTCATTCAAATAATATATAACATACAAGTATATATCCATTAAATTATTAATAATTATAGGTCATTTTAAATGTGATTTCTATATTATATATTATATATATAACTTTATAGATTTTATATCATATGTATGATAAACATGCCTGAAACATTTATTTTTATCTATATAAATATATTTTATGAGCTGGGATGGAGAGGCAGTGTGGGGAGTGGGCATGTCCAATAGTTCCTTTGACAAAGGTCCAGCAAGGGGAGAGTGGAAACAGGTCTGGCCATATTTGAACTACCTTGGGGTCCTCCTCAGTCTTGAAAACGTCCTTCTCCAGGTGTGGCCACAGCTTGTCACCTTACCCCATCCCTCCAGTAACGGCCTCTGAGGCCGTCCCCAAGTGAGACCTTCCCTGACCACCCTCCCACACCCCTCCCTTGCCTGATTTTTATTCTCAGCACTCATCTCTTTCCAACACAACTTTACGCCCTTCTGTTGCGAAGATCTGCCTGCCCCACTGGAAGCCAGCCCCATGACAGCCAGGACTGTTGCATCCTTCCAGACTGTAGGTCTTCCCCGAGAACAGAGCCCGGCACCTCACAGGAGTTGAACAGATATTTGCAGAATAATTGGATGATGACAGACAGTAGTCTCTGCTTGTTCCCGTCTAAAGCCAGACCTCTTTAAATACCCAAACGGAGTTCAGGAACACCTACGTCAGAGTGAAATAAGTACCTGTCTTTGCCGAGGGGAAATCAGGATGGATCGGCAAAGACACTCCCCGGGGACAGGAGGCCCCTGGGCCGCCCCCCTGGTCCTCGAAAGGGAGTCCTTAGGCAATGACAGGGGAGGAAACGGGGGGAATGCTGACCGGCCAGTCCATGGAGAGGCAGGCAGGTTTGGGGGAACATGGCCTTCCCCAGGGGCATCACTAGGGTCACTCTGAGCTGGACTGGGGGGAAAGCAGGGCCACTGGCAGGTGTCATGGCAGGAGCGGCCAGCCAAAGCCGGCAGCGCTGGAGGTTTTCGTTGTGCGACTTTGAAGGCAGGTGGCACAAGGCGAAACGAGGCTGCGTGGTGTGAGGTCCCGCTCTGTGCTGTCCGTGGACAGCCTGCTGGAGGCCCTGGTCTGACGTCAGCGAATCCATCAAGGCCACGCCGGGTGGTACCGTGTTGTTGCTAAAACAGAGGCCCCTCGAGGAATTTAACGCCCGGACGCAGTTCCTCAGAGTGTGGCTGAAGCCTGAGAACTGGAGGGATGTTATTTATCCGTGGTTCTAGGTGACAGAGCTAAAAGCGTTTGGGACTTGTCCTTCCACAGGACAGAAGAGAGCTCAGAGAGACAGGCGTTTGTTACGGCACAGCTGACCAAACTTCTGTCTGACCACATCCAGCACAGACGCACGAGTGCTGGGCCAACAACGGGCTGCTCTGTCCCCCTCTCCCCAACATGCCGGGGTTCACATCCTGGACCGAAGCTGACCTCATTCATCTTGTTTCTGCCCCTTTTCTTTAATGTCAGCCCCTCCCTGAAAGCCCAGAATGTGTGTGTTCCTTTGAGAGACGGTGACACCAGGGTTCTGGGCTAGGCTGGCACTGGCACCGTCTCAGCCCCCAGCTGCGTGTGCTGTGCACACCCGCTGCTCGCTGCTGAAGCAGGCGGTTCAGACAGCTGTCCCATCAGGCTGCTCTCGGCGAGCGTCATTCTTGCTGTAAACCCTTCCCGAGGCTTACAACTTACCCTAGTGTCTTTCCTAATTAGCTGCTAACATAGTCAGGAAATCAGTTTCCTTCCAGAAGGAACTGATAAAAGTTTATCACAATGCCCGGTGGCACATCGTTGAGTGGGAATGACGTCTAGTCTCCCAGGTCAGGTGCTGCACCGCCCGCATCCCGGGAAAAGTCCCTCCCCGCCAGGGGCGCAGGTCCCATCTCGGCCTCGGGGAGGCCCATTCCTCTGCCAAGAGAAGGCCCGGTTCCCAGTCCTTTGTGTAATGTTCCACTGTCTTTCGGACCCAAAATCCTTCCAAATTGATAAAATGGTGATTTTTCTGGTGGGTCATCATCTGAAGCTAATCAGCAGTGTTTTGATGCCTTGACTAAACAGTCTGTCTACTGAGGGAAGTTACAAAGATTTCAAAAGGAACTCTGTTACAGCAAGACAGATAAATCATGGTTTACTTCTTTTGCATCCAACAGGAGGACTTTCATTTATTAATGTATTCGTTGATTAGAATTATACTCCACAGTTTGTAAGCTGAGATTGCTAGCAAACTCTTGTGTGGACAGTGTAGTGTTACCGGCTTGGCGGTCATCTTGAAAGATTTCCAAACTCAAGCGTGAAATAGCGGCGAGTCTGCCGTCTTTGGGGAACGGCAGCGTGCGTTGGTTTGGCCCGTTGATTGGGATCCAGCGATGACATCTTCCTGTAATGATCTGCATGGGGAGAGGGTACCAAGCTGGCTGGTCAGCAGGCCCCGCTTCTCACTAAGTCAGAGAACCTTCTGGGTTCGGGCACGCCCGACCCTTCTGATCCTCAGTTCCCAAGGACGTGCAGAAATGCGTCTATAAAACCCAGTGGGACGTTGTACATGTTGGTTGACACAAGCTACTAAAAGAACAAAGCCTGACCCCCAGGGGCTAACCGCGACAGGGGCGCTTCCCTTTGAAATGACCCTCCTGGGCTCTGCGCTGCGGGTGGCCTCCCTCCCTACGGTGAGTCAGGACTAGGGGCCACCATGCCCAGCTCCTCTGAGTCCTAGGACATTGGAGCGCCCTGCGCTCAGCTGGCGCAGAGAGGACCAATTGCTTAAACACCTGCGACCAGAAGTCACCCACATCCCCACCTCCGTTCATGAGCCAATGACACGAATCAGTCGCAGGGCCCACCCCGGTGCAAACAGGCAGGACAACCCCTCTGACCGTGGAACGGGGAACATGAACTCTGCGGGGAAGGCGGCCAACCTAGCCACATCCCTTTGTCCCCTTGGCATTTCGAGGCCAGAGCAGGCCCTGCATTCAGGTCCCTCCACGCTCTCCTCGCTGCGCCGCGGGAAGACGGGTTGGCCCTAGACCGGCGGCCAAATCAGCCGGCCCTGACCCGCGGCAGGGCTGCGTCCCTGGGCCCCTGGCACTGCGAGGCACGGTCCTTTGTCCTCCTTCCTTCTTTCCACTTCCCAGTAAGGACATCAGTATGTGTCCCTACTACTGGCTACAGGTCCTAAGAATGCACGTTCCATCATATCGTCTCATGGGGAACTGCCAATAATTTCCACTGACTCTGTCTCCACCAGTTGGTCTGAGAGCTGCCGGAAGGTCATTTCCTTTCAGGTACAGCGGTCCTCATGGGTGGCGGTGGCACAGTGCAACCATGGGCCTCGGGGCGCCCCCAGCAGTGCCTCGTCCTGCACTGCGTATTGAAGCCTTTGCTCTGTGAGCCCAGCAGTGACGTCGGTGGGGCCCGAAAGTCGCAGCACAGGAAGGGGGTGAGACCAGGCCAGCTTTGACCCCTGACCCCTCTGCCTCTCTCCACAGGTACCCCTTCCCCATGGTGTTCAGCAGCTGCAGCAGGAAGGACCTGGAGGCCGGCCTGGAGAAGGGCGTGGGCATGTGCCTCTTCAACCTGCCGGAGGTCAAGCAGGCTTTCGGGGGCCAGAAGTGTGGGAACGGCTACGTTGAGGACGGAGAGGAGTGCGACTGTGGGGAGCCAGAGGTAAGAGACGTTTCCGGGACATCGGTCTCACGGGCATGTCAGCGGCGAGAACTTAGAGGCCTCACAGCCAAATGGAGGGGCTCGAAACTGAGGCTGGCACAGTCCTGTACGGCCACCTCAAGCAAGCCCCCCAAGCCGGGTAGCCGCCTTAGATTTTAACTGTCGCACAAAGTAAGTTGTATCACTGGCTTTAAAAGACAAAGGACCTTCTCTATCGAAGGACACGGTATTCTTGGCAAGGCGAGGACAGGAACAGTGCAAAAGCATTTAGCTTCGAGTTGGACAGAAAAGAAAGCCTTGGCCTGCCAGCTTCAGATGGCGAATGAGCGCCATTTCTTTCTCTCTGCGCGGCGTGTGAATGAGGGGAATGTGAATAAGCAGCATTCATCTTTCACCAAGTGCCTTCTCCCAAGTTGAAATCCCATGTGGCCGCCACAGCCGCCTCCGCGTGCCGGCCCGAGGCTCCGGGCCTCCTGTCTCTCCGCTTGTTAGCTCTCAGAAGCAATAAGCGAAAGCAGGGGACATTTGTATCCAGCAAAGGGCTTTATTCAACCGTATTTGCCAGCCAGCTTCGGGAAACTGTCTTGTTTCTGTAGGGCCCCAGGTAATGTTCATCAGCATAAAAATGATAACAGCTGCTTTTTAATCTCCGAATAATCTTGAGAGGGAAAGAGAAAGGCATTGAGGCCTCCTGGCAAAGCAAGTGCCCCCTGGAAGCTCGGGGGAGGTGGCGCTTAGAATAAATCAGAGTAAGGAGTCTCTACAGCAGGCGGCGTGCGTGTCGGATGGCCCCTCCCCCTCCCCGAGAGCTCACGGGAGCTGGAGTAGTCGACAAACTCAAGGCTTAGCTCGGGTCACAGATGGGTGCTCGACAGGGGCTTC